>SJYV01044215.1:498819-546756 GCA_006410875.1 Neotragus pygmaeus
GGGGCTGACAGAGGATGAGATGGTTGGATGGCATCGCCGACTCGATGGACATGAATTTGAGCAAGCTCTGGGAGTTGGTGATGGACAGGGAGGCCTGCTGTGCTGCAGTCCATGAGGTTGCAAAGAGTCAGACATGACTGAGTAACTGAACTGAATTTTTCTTTCCTTCATCCCTAATTAATTCATGATAAGTTTAAATCTGTCTTTACATTATATTCCAAATCAGTACAATTCATCTCCCCTGTAACCATTGTAATCCACCCAGCATCATACCTCATTACAATACACACAATAGCTTAAAACTAGTTTCTCTGCTTTCTCTTATGCCCTCCTGTAATTCATTTTCAGAACAGCCATCAGAGCAAGTCAGATCAGGTTATTCCCCTGCTGAAAACAGTCCTTTGTTTCTCTTCTCAGATAAAACTCAAACTCTTTCCTGTGGCTTTTAAGCTCCTGCACACAATACCCTCTGAATTCATTCAGTAAACAACTCTCCCTGTCCCCGCCCCCATTCTGCATTTAAGCCACACCAGCTTTCTCTTGTTCTTGCGTGGAGAATCCCAGGGATGGCGGAGCCTGGTGGGCTGCCGCCTATGGGGTCGCACAGAGTTGGACATGACTGAAGCGACTTAGCAGCAGCAGCAGCAACTTTCTCTTAGCTCCAAGCATGCCAAGTCCCTTCTTGACTGGCTGTTCCTTCTGCCTGGAATTCTCTTCCCCTAGATCTTCACATAGCCGACTTTGAATCATCCAGGTGTCAAATACCAGCTTCTCAGAGAAGTCCATGCTCCTGCTACTGCTGCTGCTAAGTCACTTCAGTTGTGTCCAACTCTGTACGACCCCATAGATGGCAGCCCACCAGCTCCCCCGTCCCTGGGACCCTCCAGGCGAGAACAATGGAGTGGGTTGCATGAAAGTGAAAAGTGAAAATGAAGTCACTCAGTAGTTTCCGACTCCTAACAATCCCATGGACTGCAGCCTACCAGGCTCCTCCATCCATGGGATTTGCCAAGCAAGAGTGCTGGAGTGGGCTGCCATTGCCTTCTCCGGAAGTCCATGCTAGCCCTCCTCTTAAAATTGGTTGACATTGCTCCACATTGGTCACTATCCTATGGGTCTTTAAAAAAAAATATATCTATATATTTGGGTGCACAGAGTCTTAGTTGCAGTATGTGGGATTTTTAGTTGCGACATGTGGAATCTTTTTTTTTTTTTTCCAGTTGAGGTATGTGGGATCTGGTTCCCTGACCTACATTGGGAGTGCAGAGTTTTAGACTCTAGACTTCCAGGGCAGTCCCCCTATGGCTCTTTTAATTTTCTCCAGGAGCCTCATTACTCTCAAATTGCTTTGCTTGCTTAGTATCTTCCCCATTTTAAAAGATGAATTTCATGAGGGATAGACTACACATAACTACTGTACCCCCATGCTTAAAATAGTGCCTATTACAGTCTAGGTTCTCAACAGATGAAGCAATTAAGAATCAAAAAAATTAAATGATGTGTCCAAAATCATCCAGTGAGTAAGAGATGAAGCCAAAATTTGAACCCAAGTCTTTCACATTGAATTCGGGAGCCCTTCTATTAGATGATAATGCGTGTAATATACATTCAGAATGCAAGTATTTTCATTATCTGAGTGATAGAAAAAAGTCCCCTGGCTTTTTGTTATTTGTAAAGCTTATAAAAAGCTAACTAAAAGAACTTTCTTCTTTTTCCTTGCTGTAAAACGTTATTCACACACACACACACACACACACANGGAGCCCTTCTATTAGATGATAATGCGTGTAATATACATTCAGAATGCAAGTATTTTCATTATCTGAGTGATAGAAAAAAGTCCCCTGGCTTTTTGTTATTTGTAAAGCTTATAAAAAGCTAACTAAAAGAACTTTCTTCTTTTTCCTTGCTGTAAAACGTTATTCACACACACACACACACACACACACATCTTAAATGAATACTCTTTATTTATCTAGAAAATGTTTTTGTGTTAATAAAATAGGCCTTACCTTGACTATCATATTTTTAATGGACCAAAACTGATAGGGAAAGCCATATACTGATTTTTTTGTCAGAAAGTTANACACACACACACACACACACATCTTAAATGAATACTCTTTATTTATCTAGAAAATGTTTTTGTGTTAATAAAATAGGCCTTACCTTGACTATCATATTTTTAATGGACCAAAACTGATAGGGAAAGCCATATACTGATTTTTTTTGTCAGAAAGTTATTAAAATAAATTTGGAACAATTTACTATGCAGTCAATGGGTTTAGGTTCTTTTGAACAAAATTGGCTTTTAAATTAGTATCTTATGTCCTCTGAAAAAGGTTTCATAATGCCATTCTCAAAGGGGAGAATTGTGGTTTGCTAACCACACATTTTGAAAGTGTCTGAAATAGAAATACAGAAATTATGTCCTAGGAAGAAAGGCGGTAATAAGACAAATAACCTGATGATTTTCAAAATAATAGGTACATGTATTTTAAAAAATACTCCATAATTTTCTCCTCATAACTCTGAATTTTTTCCTTTAACTTTTTTGCATCAAAGAAATATATGTACTTAGTTTATAGAGTCAAAGATGCTTCAGCAACATAAATGGACCTAGAGATTGTTAGACTGGATGATATTATTTATATATGAAATCTTTAAAAATGGAACAAATGAACTTATTTACATAACAGAACAGAGTCACCGATGTAGAAAACAATCTTTTGGTTACCAGGAGGGAAAGGGAGAGAGGGATAAATTGGGAGCTTGGGATTGGTGTATACACACTATTATATATAAAATATATAATAAGGACCTACTGTATACCACAGGGAACTCTACTCAATACTCTATAATGATATATATAGGAAAATAATTTAAAGAAGAGGGGATATATGTATATGCATAACTGATTCACTTTGCTGTACACCTGAAACTACCGCAACATTGTAAATCAACTATATACCAATACAAATAATTTTTAAAAGTTGCTTATATGATGTTTCTTGGTCTTTCACAGTTGCCTATCGGAGAAGGCAATGGCACCCCACTCCAGTACTCTTGCCCAGAAAATCCCGTGGAGAGAGGAGCCTGGTAGGCTGCAGTCCATGGGGTCACGAAGAGTTGGACACGACTGAGCGACTTCCCTTTCACTTTTCACTTTCCTGCATTGGAGAAGGAAACGGCAACCCACTCCAGTGTCCTTGCCTGGAGAATCCCAGGGACGGGGGAGCCTGGTGGGCTGCCGTCTATGGGGTCGCACAGAGTCGGACACGACTGAAGTGACTTAGCAGCAGCAGCAGCATGGACTTACTGCCACATGTGCTTTTCCTCCAATCTTCCCAATTTGGCAATGTACCAGCTTTTGATTCAACTGGTAATCATTGTTTACATTATGTCTGTTGTTCACAGCTGAGCTATGTATGGTTGTACAACTTTTTTTCTTCTCTTCATATTAATAATTGCCTTCTTTGGCCATTGCTTTAGTTCTTTTGGCACTTCTCACTCATTCATCTATAAACTTTTTGATAGAATTATAACTCCCTTCACTGTGGTACAAACATACTAGGTAAGCTGTTTTGTCTTTCTCTCACACATTCTCTCTAGCTGTCTTTCATTTTCTTGGGAATATCTTCCCTGTGATGTTCTACTTCTTGCTTCAGTCTGCACTAATTATTCTCCATAAGACCCACTGGATATCAGTCCTGGGATGACTTTTGTCATAATCCTAAGAATTTTCTTTTGGAGTGGATTTTCCATTTCTTGGACCCATGTCTATTTCTTTTTGGTTTACTTTCTTTTAAAATTATTTTTATTTATTTAATTAATTTTTTGGGTGTATAATGAAGGGATTCAGTTACATATACATATATGTGTGTGTTTATATGTATATATATATATATTTTTAGATTCCTTTCCCATATAAGTTATTACAAAATATTGAATACAGTTCTCTGTGCTGTATAGCAAATCCTTGTTGTTTATCTATTTTCTACATAGTGTGACTTTTTGGTTTACATCTCACATGGTTTACATTTCTAAGTAAATTCCTTAGGAAGTGTGCAGATGGGGTACATTTGTGGGAAGAGGCATGTATGACAATGTCTTTGCTTTGCCCTCAGACTCAACGGATAGTTTGTCTGCATGCAGAATTTTAGAGTGGAAATATGCATCTCAGAATTTCACAGGTACCGATCCTGCTTCCAGTGTTGCTGCCATGCTGGCTTCCTCAGCCTGAGCCCAGATGTGAGGGCCCTTCCCTGCTCCCTCCCTGGTGCCAGTCTCAGTGCTCTGTTGAGGCAGGAGCTGCTGACCTAGGCTCCACCTAGCCCACTAGGCCAACCTGCTCCCACCAGCCACCCAGTAGGCAAGCGGGCAGGTGGGAGCTCTGCTCCAGGGCACCAGCTTCCAGGCGTCCTCGTTGGCACAAGCTGACTGCTGGGGCCAGTGGTGAGCTAATCCCACGGCACCCGCAGGCTCAGACAGTGATCCTGGTTAACAGGCATGTCCGCTGCCTCTGCACGGCCACTGTGGTCTCTGCCGCTTGCATGCCTCTCTCCACGGAGGGTGGAGGAAGACATTCTGCAAAAGCAGGGTCCTTCAGACCAGCCGCTTCCTGGAGTTGCACCTTTCTGCTTGTCCTGCAGAGGCACTCAGCAATTGGTTGGTGCCCTTAGCGGTCCTGCTCAGCCATTGGTTGGTGCCATAGTGGGCTCCGCCCCTTCCCCTCTTGTATGTAAAAGTTAAGGGAAGGTGGTTTTTTGAGCTGCTGTCTGCCATCTTCTCCATCTGCTAGCTTTCTAATTAAAGTCGTTATTCCTTGTTCCAATAACAGAGTCTCCCAGTCTATTGGCCTGTCATGTGGTGAGCAGAATGAGCTTGGGCTTGGTAATATTACTACCAAGATGTGCTTCTGACTTCTGATTCTTTGTATGTGGTTTTAGCAGCCTGGAAGATTTTAGGATCTTCTCTTTATCTTTGGTGGCCTGATATTTCAAAATGAATTGCCTTGATATGAGTCTTTTTTATTCACTGTCCCAGGGACTTGGTGAAAGTGAAAGTTGCTCAGTCATGTCCAACTCTTTGTGATCCCATGGACTATATACAGTCCATGGGATTCTCTAGGCTAGAATACTGGAGTGCGTAGCTTTTCCCTTCTCCAGGGATTTTCCCAACCCAGGGACTGAACCCAGGTCTCCCGCATTGCAGGTGGATTCTTTACTAGTTGAGCCGCAAGGGAAGCCCTTGAAGGGACTTGGTGACTCTTTTCAATCTAGATGATCATGTCCTTCAGTTATAAGACATTTTCTTGTGTAAATTCTGCAACTTTAAAGGGCTTGCTATGGGATATCTGATTGGTTGGCCTGTCATCCAATACTGGTCATAAAAAGGCCTGTGTTGAAGTTTTTTTAAAGCTTTACTTATAATTTTCTCTCTTTCAGTTTAATAAAAGGAAAGCTGATATTTCTTGTGAAAAATTACAGATATCATTATTATTTCCTCCCCTTGGAAAGGGAGTAAGCTCTTCTTTGGAAAAAGAAATGTCAAACTTATTATATTAAGATTAGATAATATGTTGAGAAGGAAATGGCAACCAACTCCAATATTCTTGCCTGGAAAAGTCCATGGACAGAGGAGCTTGGTGGGCTGCAGTCCATGGGGTTACAAGACTGAACATGAGTGCATGGGGGTGGAGGGAGATGAATTGGTAGCAATAAACTGGGAGAACTGAAAAAAAAAAAAAAACCAGATTAGATACTGTGTATGCTTGTGTTTTAAACTTATAATGAATTAGCAAGAAACTTGTATTTGTCAACTCCTCAGCCATTGCTGGCTACATTCAGCCTCAGGGATGTCCATTGTGAGCAAAAATGACTTCAATTTGCAGTGGGAGGAAGGAGGATAGACTAGTGATGCCATCTGCACTTTTCCCACAGCACCAAATACATAGGCCTCTTTCTGTTTTCAAGGGCCTGGGTGTGTGCTTAGTTTGTTTGAGTCATATAGGTGGGACAGGAAGGATTCAGATAAATAAGGCAGAAGCTGTACTGTGACAATCTCACTCATTGTTCTTAGAGGAGACCCTGGCATTTGTATTAGGTGCAGCCAAAAATGATCTAGGATGTTGGAAATGTACATCCACTTGACTAGGACTTGATAGTTTCATGCAAGGGAAAGAGATGGTTTGGGATGTGGCTGACACCAGAAGGGTAACTTAGAATTGTTCCAAGACAAGCAACATCAGAAAATAGTGTGGGGTGTGAGTCAACCAGATTAATTACCAACTTCTGTCTGCATATGTAAGATAAAATAGTTGAGCCAATATTAATTAGACTTCCACCCTTCTGATTGGATCCTTGGAAAAAATAGTAATAATAAAACTTACATGATATTAAGCATAATAAACGTTAAAATAGTAACTTAAGTGTTCTAAATTTTTTTACATGAATTAATGCTTTTGCTCTCAATTAGAACCCAATGAAGTAAGCACTACATTACCCCCATTCTACAGATGATGCAACTGAGTCAAAGAGAGGTTAAGTAACTAAACACATACCAATAGTGTTCAGGAAGTTCACAGCATGAATTCTCGTAGAGAAAAAAAAGTGTCAAGTTTACAATTTATGATTCTAAGGGGAAGAAAAAGTTGCTTCCTGAGTCTGTAGTGATGAAAACCTGCTACATGACTATGTGGGGTCAGGGGAACTACAGCTTCTGCTAGAAAACCCTAAAACTCGTTTATATTACCTTGGGAAATCTGCTATATGTACATGAAAACAAAGTATCTAAATGCTAGAGAGGAAACAAAGAGGATTATACTTGATATTTCTCTTTTAAGAGCAATTGGATAATATTAAAGTACAGAATGTGTATTGTCTATCAATTAGATCTTAAAAAATCACTCTGTACGTTTTGCTAGCAAGCATGCACTCATAACGCTCTTGGTTCAGTTTAATTATTTAAGAAGGTGCTCAAATCCCAAAATGCTTTTGGTTCTTTGTATATCAAACTAAAGATGCTTTTATCAGGTTCGTTTGGAAAATGACACTAAATCTTCATTCTCTTCCAGTGTAGACCTGGGTGAAGGCGTAAGAAATTAGAGTGTTAAAATTAATTTGCTCTCCCCCAAATAAAATTTTTTATATGTTACTCTTCATATTCTCTGATATGTGCAGTTCTTGGGGGAAGAAAAGGGGAACAAAAACAGCATTTATTCACGATTCACTTTTCCACACGCTTTATGTACTGAAGTTTGTAATGCATTGTTCCCTCCCAGACTGATGTGGTCATCGGAAGGCCACCCAGCATCTGATTAGAAAACAGGCCGTGGCATCAGAAGTGCCCAGGTTCAAATTCCACTATATAGTACTTCAAATTCCACACAAATAGTACTTAAAATTTATACTGTATCTATTTAGTTTTCTCTATTACATTATTATTTTTTTACATGAAATCTGACTAGGGCCAATAACATGAAAAATTGTAATTATATTTCAAATACAGGAACATCAAATACCAACATCTGAAAATCCCACCCACGAATCAAGATTATTGCCAATTAATTTATTGATCTACGAGCCCTGTCAAATATCTTAACCTGATGAAATTCCCACTGATAGAAATCTGCCTAATATTGCAAATCCCAAAAGGAGACTTTCTAGTTATAATCTAAACATCAGACACAGTAAATATCTTTTCAGCCACGACTCCTATCTGCCCATGAGCTACAGATGAATTATCTGAAACTTACATGCAAACAGAGCCTCTGTATTCTTTATTTGTGTATTTGTTCTTTTTAATGAAGGCAATGGCACCCCACTCCAATACTCTTGCCTGGAAAATCCCATGGGCAGAGGAGCCTGGTAGGCTGCAGTCCACTGGGTCTCGAAGAGTCGGACACGACTGAGCAACTTCCCTTTCACTTTTCACTTTCATGCATTGGAGAAGGAAATGGCAACCCACTGCAGTGTTCTTGCCTGGAAAATCCCAGGGACGGGGGAGCCTGGTGGGCTGCCGTCTATGGGGTCGCAAAGAGTCAGACATGACTGAAGTGACTTAGCAGCAGCAGCAGCAGTGCTAAACAGCTTTGGGACTTGGACAAGACTTAGTAATGTCTTTAAATCTGTTTTATTCATGGATTGTTGCAAGGAATAAATTAAATACTATACGTAAAGCAGTTAGCCTAGGGCCTGATACATAAACACTGGCTATTATAGCATCAGAGCTAGATAGGGCCCACGTGAGGTAAGGCATTTAAGTGTGAAATTTAAGGGGGTGCCCCAAACACTCAATAATGAAGATAAATAAATTTTTAATGCAATACATTGAAAATTGACAATTAACACCAAATATCAGTGATGAATGAACTATCAAAAATTTGAACAAGTATAGGACTGGTAGTCTTGATTTTTCTTTTGCCTCACTTCAATGTGGCTTAGCATGGTACNTCCTTGGAAGGAAAGTTATGACCAATCTAGACAGCAGAGCAAAAAGCAGAGACATTAGTTTGCCAACAAAGGTCCGTCTAGTCAAGGCTATGGTTTTTCCAGTAGTCATGTATGGATGTGAGAGTTGGATCATAAAGAAGGCTGAGTGCCCAAGAATTGATTCCTTTGAACTGTGGTGTTGGAGAAGACTCTTGAGAGTCCCTTGAACTGCAAGGAGATCCAGCCAGTCCATCCTAAAGGAGATCAATCTTGGGTGTTCATTAGAGGGTCTGATTTGAAGCTGAAACTCCAATACTTTGACCACCTGATGAGAAAAGCTGACTCATTTGAAAAGACCCTGATGTTGGGAAAGATTGAGAGCAGGAGGAGCAGGGGACGACAGAGGATGAGATGGTTGGATAGCATCACCGACTCAATGGACATGGGTTTGAGTAGACTCTGGGAGTTGGTGATGGACAGGGAAGCCTGGCGTGCTGCAGTTCATGGAGTCACAAAGAGTTGGACATGAATGAGCGACTGAACTGAACTCCAGAATAAGTGGTCATGCCTCTTGCTTTAGAAATTGTGCCTGTTTGTCATCTAGTGCACTGAACTTTGTGTCTAGTGAAACTTTTGAGAGGAAGAGTCTCATTTTCACATCCTCAGAGTTTAGTGAAACACCATGGGCTGTGGATTGACCAGCATTTTAAACAGTTCAAACCTGATGCACTTTCAGTTCTAGCTGAAATATGAGTGCAGTTCATCAGGTGTGGAAAATGTGGGTACAAAGGAATAATAGCCTTTGGGGATAAAATCCCTAGGTTTGGGGAGCTCTAGAATTGGAGAGAGTAGCCACTGAGACAAAATATTTGTACAGATGTTGGAAAACTAAAAGCACCTTGGATATTGCTGAGCACAGACATAAATAAGATAAAAGAATAGGCATTCAGGACTATAAAATTGTAAGGTGATAGACCTTGATTGCTTATTTGGCTATAATAAGCATGTCACTCTGCTTACAAGCTGGAGTGGAGGTGAATCACCTGAGGAAGTTCAGCCTCAATGTATCTGCAACACGAGGTAAAGGGATAACTGACAGTGCTCAAGCTTAGATCTCATTTTTAAAGGAAAAAGTCAGGCTGAGGAAGCCGGGAGGCGGGCGAGGAGCGGCGGGGCGACCAAGCCCCGAGGGCAGAAGCGGCCAGCGACCTCCAGGGCCCCGCCTCTGCCTCTGCCTCTACTGCCGACCCCACGGCGGCCCGCAGTCCAAGCCGGGGAGGGAGCCGGGCGGCGGCGAGGCAGCCGCCGGCCAAAAGATAAAAAAAAAGGAAAAAATTATTTCTGGGTTAAGGTTCCTTTTACCATTTTTGAAGTGTCAGAGAGTTCACATGATCAAAGTCCACAGACTTTATTATAGTTGGGTAGGAGGTTCAGGGGATGGAGTCTATTAGCGCTATACAGAAACAGAAAGCAGGATCTAATATAAACCGAAAGCCCCCAGTGTCTGTGCTTTCACCCACCGGTAGTCTCATTCTGTGTTGTCCGTTGTTCTGAATTTTTAGGATCCACATGTACTTCACCAGCAATGGTTACCTTCTCACTCATCTCCACTACTTTTTAAGAGCATTGGAACCAATAGTCATGACACAATTGTATTACTATAGTGAAAATCTTAAACTATATATCTAATTATCTTAAACTAGCCTATCTAATTCTTGCATGAGAAGTGGTGAGGACATCTATCGATTAAACTGCTACTCTGTTTTGTCTTGGTTCTGACTGCGAATGAGGGGAATAGGAACTGCAGCCATTACCCGAAACAAACTCTAGTTAGGCACAAACATTTTCTTTTTCAAAGTATTCCCAACTGTTCAATATACCCAGCTGAATTCCACTCCCTATTTTGTGCCCTTTAAATGTACCTTATAATAATAAGCAAACAAAGGGAAGCTAATGCAGACAAATTTGGAGGAGAACATGTGAATCTCTTTTTAAAGCTATAGCTTTGTAGTTTTTGTTATCTGGCTCTGATCACTGCAGGACTTCAATGTCCTTTCAAAGATGAGCCTTTTTTTCAGTTCTTGTGTTTGGGATGTGTTTGGCCAGTTACATTATACAGAATGAGCTTAAAATCATGTGACATGAATTCTACTGGTTCTACCACAATCACACAGTTCAGAACTAGCTTGCCCAGTAGAATTGTGGAACTCTCAAGAGACAATTGAGATGCCTATTTGACCATAACTCTTGAGAGGATGGGACACCATTGTTCTGGATGTGGTCAATAACTTAAGCCCAAAGTCATTATGGGATGCTGTGTACCCAATAGGCATAATACATGGATTTGCAGGCCAATGGCACGCAGTATCACTCACAGTGACTTCTTTGGTGAAATTTGTGCTCCTTGACCTTGATAATCTAGGCCTGTGGTTTTAGAGAGGGAGTGTTTCATTGAGGGGGCATACAAAAGGCACCTTAAACCTAAAGCTTAAATGCTGCCTGTTTTCTCCAGGCATCTTTTGCCAATAAAGCAGCAGGCACAGGAGTAGTTTATCATGACAATGACTTTGATCATCATGAGGAGGTATTATTGCTACCGTGTGATGGGAGCAGGGAGGAATATTTTGGTTAAAATACTAGCCTACAAGTCCTAAGGGCATATATGTGTTTTTGCAGACCTTGTTTTCTTGGGAGCAAAATAAAAGCACTGTTGTTGTTATTCATCATTAAGTCACGTCCAGTGCTCTTGCCTGGAGAATCCCATGGACAGAGGAGCGTGGCAGGCTACAGTCCATAGGGTCTCAAAGAGTTGGATTTTCTATTTGCATTTCTAATGAGTTCTGACAATCCATCCGTAACAGTAAAGAATTTCCTTAATAAACACATTCTGTGAGGACTGTGTAATACCCAGTCAACAGGCAAGAGACCCTCATGAGCATGACGTACACAAGTCTGAGGAGAAGGAGTAAAGAATGTAGAGATGTCCAGAGTAGCTCACTTCTTCCTGTATCAAATGTTGTGTAAAAGAATGACTGTGATGCTGCCTTCCTACAGAATTGTTCAACAAATACTTGTATAGATCTTTAATTCCATTAGCAGCTAGCATATATTTATTACTTAGGAAGTCTGGAAGAGGCCTTTCACCTGGAGCTTTGTCTTGAGATGAGTATAACTTTATTCCAATAGATGACCACTTAGGACTGAACTTCAGAGCAATGCAGGTTCCTTTTGCTCTGATGTAATTGTCCAGTCCCTCACTCTTGAACCCTTTGTTTCTCTAAACCATGATCACTCCATGGTGGAAACCTAAATAGCATGTTGAAAAGCAGAGACATTACTTTGCCAATGAAGATCCGTCTAGTCAAGACTATGGTTTTTCCAGTGGTCATGTATGGACGTGAGAGTTGGACTGTGAAGAAAGCTGAGCACCGAAGAATTGGTGCTTTTGAACTGTGGTGTTGGAGAAGACTCTTGAGAGTCCATTGGACTGCAAGGAGATCAAACCAGTTAATCCTAAAGGAAATCAACCCTGAATATTCCCTGGAAGGACTGATGCTGAAGCTGAAGCACCAATACTTTGGCCACTTAATACGAATAGCTGACTCACTGGAAAAGACCCTGATGCTTGGAAAGATTGAGGGCAGGAGGTGAAGGGGATGACAGAGGATGAGATGGTTGGATGGCATCATCAACTCAATGGACATGAGTTTGAGCAAACTCTGGGAGATAGTAAAGGACAGGGAGGCCTGGCATGCTGCAGTCCATGGTGTTGCAAAGAGTTAGATGCAACTGTGCAGCTGAGCAACATCTTGGAGATTGTCTCACCTTAGCATAAATAGAATTTCCCTTTTCATTTCAGTGACTGTAGAGTATTCCTGTGTAAGTGTGTCCCAGGATTTATCTGACTAGTATGTGACAGATGGACTTTAGAGATGTTTCCAGTCTTTTGGGATTACAACAACCCCCTCAATAAATATACTACCACACATTCCATTTTCAACTTGGGTACATAAATGTTTAAGATAAATTCCTAAATGAGAACTTGCTGTATCAACAGCATTTTCACTTAAAGTTTGGTATATATTTGCTTTAATCTTTACTCTTCCTAGCATATAACAGAGACTGCCAATTTCCTGTCACCCTTGCTGGGCTATGTCCTATCCAAACTACTTTCTGGTCCATCTGAGAGGTGACACAGGTCCCTTCTAATTTTACCCCTCATGTCTTTTATAATCAGTAAAATTAGACATTTATATTCTCATGTTTTTACCCATTCAAAAAATGTGATTGTTGCTCTTCCCTCACTGACGTATGAGGGCTCATTATGGCTTAAAGAAATCATCTCCATGCCTGTTTCATGGAGACTTTTCTGTTATGATTTGTTTTTATACTTTTCTTAAAACTTTTCTATGAATCAACCATTACCTACTAACTTCTTCTCCATTTATTTAAATTAATTCAATCAAAATTAGGACTTCCCTGGTGGCTCAGACTAGTAAAGCATCTGCCTACAATGCAGGAAACCTGGGTCCAATCCCTGGGTTGGAAAGATCCCCTGGAGAAGGAAATGACAACCCACTCCAGTACTCTTGCCTGGAAAATCCCATGGATGGAGAAGCTTGGTACGCTATAGTCCATGGGGTCGCAAAGAGTCGACTGAGTGACTTCACTTTCACTTTCAATCAAAATTACTTAGATATTTGGATATCAGGCCCTGATTCTTCAGTAATAACTTCTTTTTATTTTTAAACTTTTCTGGGTTGAAACTACAATGGCATATTTCAAAGATTAGCAACTATTATATGAAACCCTTTATAATGTACTTAAGTGGAATTGTCAACTCTTTTAATAATTCACATGAGATACATCATCCCTATGCACATTGTTAAAAAGAGTCACTTCGTAAGGACATTAACACAAAGGTAAAACCTGCCAGGATCCTTAAAGTAGTAAGCACGTATTTTCATTTCTTTAAGTTACTTGTCATAGTCTAGTTATCTCAATATGTGATTCATCAGATTTCTTTTGAAAGTTCACGTTGAGCAGTTCCTTTTGCACCTGAAAAAAGAAGATAGTACCCTGTTGAAAATATCCAATTGTCATCTTTTTATATCTAATAAGTACAGCAGCTCAGCACATGTGTCCATTTCCCTAGTACTTTAGATGCTCTTTGATGAGTTTGTCCAGTATTTCCAAATGTTTGAACATGGTGGGGAGTGAAAGCATCCATGGTTTAGCTTCTCAGGATCCCTCAACACCATCTCGCTGGGAAAGGAGCAGTTAGGCCTAAGTCAGGACTTAAAACTACCCAGTAATGTGTTCCAGCCCTAAGACTGCACTTTGGGAGGGACTGTAGGTGAATTCTAAATATTTCTCAGTTCCCTTGAGGTAGGGTGACCACACACGTGTCACAAACAATAAGGTCTGCTGACTCTCTTTAGAGCACTTAAACTCCAGGTTTGGACAAAGAATTCATTTACTCTACGTGTATAAAATGAATCAGACAGATCTGGAAAAAATGCAGCAACTTTAAGTTTTCAAAATCCTGTATTTGGTAGAAACACAACTGATACTTTTGAGAGCAGATGGAAACATTACAGGTCTCTGATGGTTGTACCGCAAGTCCTAAGTGCTCTAAGACTGGGATCCTATTCACGTAGGGGAAGTGTAACCCTCAGTCCGGGAGCCTGGGCCTTAATTTGTCCCATCCAAGCCTTAGCACTGCAGAAGATGCTGAGTCTTACAGAGGTTGTCTTCAGCACAATCCACACTGATGTTACATGAAACCTGTCTTTGGATTTCTCTCTGGGATCTGACTATAGGTCATATTTCTGTCCCTTTGTTATTGAGAAACTAGCATTTTGTCCATCAGACTCTGCCCACACCCATCTAGACTTACCTTCAGCCTGTGCCCCAGCACTTCCTGCTCTCTAAGAAGGTTTTCTTTTTCCATCACGAACTTCTCTTTCAGCTGGGCCATACTTTCCTTGTGGCTTCTCTCTTGTGCCTCCATTTCTTGCTTCTTATCATTCAGTTTCTGTATTAGCAGACCCTGTTTTATCTCTGCTGCTTCCCTTTTGGTATATTCCTCTGTTTCACAAGAGTTTTAAGCAAAAAACAGTTATGCTGAGCTATACCTTGCTGAGCTCAAAGACTAAAATGACATTAAATTGGTGGGAACGAGTCTGACTGTTCCTGCTATCACATCAGACAACGTGCTTTAGTATATGATGTAGACACACTGACTGGATGTACATACAACCCAAACTCCCTTGTTTATTTCCACGTGTAGCAGAGAAGATCCATAGAAGAAGAGGAAGCTCTAGTGTCAGAAAGTGTTTCCTCCCAAACCTGCCAAGGGGCAGCACAGGAGCCACCTTCTCCTCTGAGAGCTCAGTCCTCCCTTTACCTGCCATGGCTTTGTCCGCATCAGTAAGGGCCTGGTCTACCTGCAGGATGGCTGCCTCTACTCCTGCCTGTGACTGCAGGAAGCTCTGGAGGACGTGGTTTGCCTGAGGAAACAATAAAGAGCAAAGACTTGTTAGGCAACATCAATATAGTATCTTCCTGGGGAAATTATTGTTCAGTGAACCTACAGATTCCTTTGGGATGGTTTTGGTCACTGCCTCCTGTTCAATGTTACACCCCTCCAACCATCGCTCTTCAGGCATTCTGTCTAACAGATCTAATCTCTTGAATCTATTTGTCACCTCCACTGTATAATCATCAGGGATTTGATTTAGTTCATAGCTCAATGGCCTAGTAGTTTTCCCTATGCAAGGGAGAAAGGTAAGTATATACCCAACTGAATGCAGAGTTCCAGAGAATAGCAAGGAGACATAAGAAGGTTTTCTGACATGGACAATGCAGAGAAATAGAGGAAAACAATAGAATGGAAAGACTAGTGATCTCTTCAATAAAATGGGAGATAACAAGGGAACATTTCGTGCAAGGAATGGGCATGATAAAGGACAGAAGTGATAAAGACCTAGTTAGAAGCAGAAGAGATTAAGAAGAGGTGACAAGAATACACAGGAGAACTATACAAAAATGTTTCAATGACCTGGATACCACAGTGGTGTGGTCACTCAACCTAAAGCCAGACATCCTGTAGTGTGAAGTCAAATGGGCCTTAGGAAGCATTACTACAAATTAGTGGAGGTGATAGATTCCAGCTGAGCTATTTAAAATCCTAAAAGATGATGCTGTTAAAGTGCTGCCCTCTCTACATCAGCAAATTTGGAAAAGAACAGTGGCCACAGGACTGGAACAGATCAGTTTCCATTCCAACCCCAAAGAAAAGCAATGTCAAAGAAAGTTCAAACTACCATACAATTGCGCTCATTTCAGATGCTAGCAGATGCTCAAAGTCCTGCAAGCTAGGCTTCACCATTACATGAACCAAGAACTTACAGATGTATAAGTAGGGTTTCAAAAAGGTCAAATTGCCAACATTTGTTGGATCATGGAGAAAGCAAGAGCATTGCACAAAATAATCTACTTCTGCTTCATTGACTATGCTAAAGCCTTTGACTGTAAGGATCACAACAAAGTGTGGAAAATTCTTCAAGAGGTGGGATTACCAGTCCATCTTATCTGTCCCTTGAGAAACCTGTATTCAAATCAAGAAGCAATGATTAGTTTGAAACAAACTGGTTCAAAGTTGGGAAAAGAGTATGTAATGAAGAGTATGTAATGAAGATGAAGGCTGCATATTGTCTCTCTGCTTATTTAACTTACATGCAGAGTACATCGTGCGAAATGTTGGACTGGATGAAACACAAGCTGAAATCAAGATTGCTGTGCAAAATATCAACAACCTCAGATATGCCTGTGATACCACTCTAATGGCAGAAAGTGAAGAGGAACTAAAGAGCCTCACGAGGGTGAAAGAGGAGAGNCCGGCCGGGCCGCGCGCCGGGCCGGGCGGCAGGCGCGCGCTGATTGGACGGCGCTCCCCGCGGCGCGGGCCCGCAGCCGGGCGCCCCGCACAGCCCGCGCTAGTGGCCGCCGCACCCAGCCGCGCCGGCGAGGACATGGGCAGCCGCGGCGCGCCCGCCCCCCGCGCCGGTGAGTGCGGCGTCCCGGACCCCCGCCCCGCCTTCTCCCGTCCCCCGGGGCGGGAGCGCCCAGGGCCCGCCGGTGACCTTGGGACGGCCCCCGGGGTGAGGTGGGCCAGGCTTGGGGGAGAGAGAGCTGAGTGTGGCCCATGTGACTTGCCGCCGGCGAGAGGGTTAACTGCATGCTGACGCGAAGGGATGAAGTTGGGCACCGAGCGCGACTGGCATTGCATTTTTGCGGGGGCCGGGGGAGGTTGCATGCTGGCACACCAGCAGAAGCCCCGAGGGGCTGTCTGGGGGAGCTGGGGTGGAGCACACATTCCCGGGGGCAGTGTTCCCAGTCAGCTGTCCCGCTGCTCAGAGCTGAGTGACCTTCGGTGGAGTCATCTCTCTGCCCCCTCCCCACCCTTCTCTCATCTTTAAAAGGAGGGGCTCGGGTTGGTTCTTTGCAGTTCCTGGGTGCTGCCACGGTACTGCGAGCTGAGAAGGGTCCCCCAAGTACTGCAGGTGCCGGACATACAAGCCTTAGCCATGTTAATTCTACCAGGAGTTTCCATTAATTGGCTCTCAAAGTGGTAAAATATGTTATCGTTTTGTGAAAGATTGTGGCGAGAAAGCGGTGGCTTGATTAGAGAGTGGCTTCTCATGATGCCCAGGAAGCCTCTTGGGTGCTCTAAAGTCGTGAAGAAAATCAGGGTTAAAGCTCCTAAGTTCTTGTTTCCTGTAGTTAATCTAATAGGAAAGTTTGTATTTGAACAGGTAGAATCAAAACCCAATAGTGGCAGGCAGCAGCAAATTAAGTGAGTCATTTCGTCAGTATGCACGAGGTTGTGTGTGTGCGCGCGCGTGCTTGTGTGGCTGCGCTCACGCCCTCATCTTAAAGTCTCTGTGTGTCAGTGTCAGAAATTGTTTCATAGGAGTAAGCAGAAACAATGCTCGAATGATTTGAATCCACAAAAGGGCAGCTCTCTGAGAAGCAGGGGTGAATGTTTGCCTCCTGTTCTTTAAATGAGTTGGGTTTGTGAAGGTAACTAAGCTTTTACTGAGAAACCTCCGTAGCATTTGCCCACTGGGGTATGTTGGGGGTGGGTGGGCAGTAGTGTTCCTGAGACTCAGTCAGTTGTTATCACTTCTTCTGTCCTTGACGGTGACTGGGGCCCATTTCTGTATTCTCAGTTCATGAATTTCTCTCTTCCTGGGAGAGGGAAGGGAGGCTCCAAAGCAAACCTTGATATTCCTTCCAGTGTGATTTCATCTGTATAAAAATGTGGTTTGGCAAATTTTTCAATGTTAATGAATAAGCTTCTGCAAGCTTGTTTACCCGAAGGTTTAGTAATCATAAATGGTTTACATATTAGAAATCTGATAGCATTCAGGTACCAAATCATTACTGCCCAAGAATCGTGCCACTAAGCCTTAGGAATCCTTTAATAAATCACACCTCATTACCCTTGGATCCCTTAGTAACAAACTATTCAGCCTCTTGTCCTGTAGGCTGCTAGCCTGTGTGTCTCTAGCCTGCCTTTCACTCTCTTGTTTTTGTACCTCCTGCAGCCACATGTCTTTGTGGTCATTTTGCTGCAGCTGAGTCCATCTCCTGTCCCTTACCTAGCTCCAGAGGCTGAGTGAACAACTTCCCTCAGAACATCCCTCTCTCATCTCACTGGTGCAGGGATTGGGCTTTCTCTTGCTTCCCAGTGCCGCCTCCAAACCATTAACCCATCCCTAATAGTCTTCTCTCTACAGTTTTTCCATCTGCTTGTGCTCCATATGCTTGCCCAACCTAGTGGCTCTTCAGAATCGCCTGGAGCACTTTGAGAAACATGGCACTTCAGACTCTCCCAAACATACTGCATTAGACTCATCAAGGTTGGGAGGACCTAAACATTTTAATTTTAAAAACAAACCTTAAAAGAAGGAAGAGGAGGGGGAGGAGAGATGGGAAGGGGAAAAGAAAGCTCCCCAGGTGATTCTGATATACACCCGAGTTTGGGAGTTAACTACAAATTGGTGCTTGCCAAGGGCACTTGCCATNTTAATTTTAAAAACAAACCTTAAAAGAAGGAAGAGGAGGGGGAGGAGAGATGGGAAGGGGAAAAGAAAGCTCCCCAGGTGATTCTGATATACACCCGAGTTTGGGAGTTAACTACAAATTGGTGCTTGCCAAGGGCACTTGCCATCTGCCTCTGTGGGAATTGAAAAACCAGTGCCACGGCAACTGTGTGACCTTTGACATGTCCTAAAGGGAGCTGGTGGGGGTGGGGGGGGCGGTGGAGAACTGGAAGGAGGCAGTCTGTGCTTTGGGAAAACAGGCAGAACAGGTCTTCAGATAGGTATTTTTCAGGAACTGATTTTATGAACCCAATCTTTGCATCTCCTCATATCTAGAAAGAGCACTTAATCCCTTCATGGTGACATCAGTTCCTTGTGATTAGCAAAAAACCTTGGCAAAGATAAGTTCTTGTTTATGTGAACTCCTCCTTTACCAAAAAGTGAACTGATGTGCCAATTGCTCAGTCGGGTCCAGCTCTTTCTGACCCCATGGACTGTAGCCTGCAAAGCTCCTCTGTTCATGGAATTCTTCAAGCAAGACTACTGGAGTGGGTTGCCATTTCCTTCTCCAGGTGATCTTCCCGACCTAGGGATCGAACCCAGGTCTCCTGCATTGCAGGCAGACGCTTTACCTTCTGAACCACCAGGGAAGCTTCACCAAAGTCATATATATTGACCTTCTCCCACTACCTCTTTGGAATAGTTTCTCAAAGCTATCTGAGGTGCTGCCCCCCACCCCCGACTGCAGTCCTCTTTCTGTGCCAAATAAAAGTTAACTGGAAACTCTCACATTGTACATTGTTTCTAAGTCTACAGAATCATTTCACTTGATGCTACAAAAAAAATTAACGAACAAACATGATTAATGAACTTGGTTCTCTTTTCTGCCTTGTCTCTTGCCGGTGATTTTGGTGTTTATGTTGAGGTTCTATTAATTCACTGAGTTCTTCAAGGTCATTCCTATCAACTCCTGTGGCCTTAGTTTCCACATCAATGGCTCACTTCTTGGACTTGTGTAGTCATGGGAATTTTTTCCACCTTCAAGATCTGGAACTTGGATGTCAGATTTTTCCCACCTACTACACCAGACTAGCCATCACTGAGGACTCTGGTCCCTTGGTCACTTGCTGTTCCAGTCTTTTTATGGCTCCGTTTCTCTATTTGGAGGATATACTTCCCAACCATTTTGGTTTTGTCTGGAATCCCAAATCCTTTGTCTTAACATGTTGGGCTTCTCATATTCCAGTCATCAGACCAAAATCACCCTCAACATCTGCTTTTTCTTCTCCCAGTCTGCCATGTTGCCTGCCAAGTTATCACAGAGACCTTTGCACTGGTTCCACTGCACATTTATGCTAGCTCTAATTTCACCGAGGTCTTACTTTTCTGTTAAAAAAGAAATCCATCTTTTATGAAATACCAGCTGCATTTCTTTAGAGATGATGCCAGACTTTTCCATTCCTTAAACATCCAGTCAGTTTCCTTCCTTTTTTTTTTTTTCATTGATGAGATTAAGGATGTTTACACTGGAGCTAACTGCCCTCTGCTTTAATGTAAGTTTCCACTGTACCCTCTTCACTACCCCAAGCATTCTTTTATTTTAATATATCAATGGACGTGAGTCTGAGTGAACTCCGAGAGACGGTAATGAACAGGGAGGCCTGGCGTGCTGCGATTCATGGGATCGCAAAGAGTCGGACACGACTGAGCGACTGAACTGATTGATATATTAGTTATTTATTTGGCTGCATCAGGTCTTAGTGAAGCATGTGGGATTTAGTTCCCTGAGCTGAGCCCCCTGCACTGGGAGCTTGAAGTCTTAGCCACTGGACCACCGGGGAAGTCCTTAAGCATTCTTTCTTAATTCTTCTTTGACCTTCTTTATTTTCTTCATCCGAGGAAGAAAATATCTGTCAGTCCCTTAGCCAAGATTAACTTGTGCACTCTGCATGCGGTATCCTCTGGACTTTCCCCGTTCCTTCTTGCCTCTTTTGGGAACTTGCTCCATTTGTTACTCCCTTTCTCTAATTTCTTTGGCTCCTCCTCAGTCAGTCCCAGCCTCCGAGCTCTGCTTTTAGCCAGATTTTGCTCAGCTCCCCCAGATGCCTTCAGACTTCCATTTCCAGCCCTGCCTTCTGAATTTCATTCAGAATTAAAAAAAAAAGAATTTTATTTATTTATTTTTAGCTGTGCTGGTTCTTCATTGCTGCATGATCTTTTCCCAGGTTGCAGAGATCGGGGGCTACTCTCTCGCTGCAGTACATGGGCTTCTCGTTGCGGTGGCTTCTCTTGTTGTGGAGCAACAGACTCTAGGGAGTGTGGACTTCAGTAGTTGTGGCTCTCAGACTCTAGAGCACCGGCTCAGTAGTTGTGGTGGGCAGTCATAATTGCCCGCGGCATGTGGAATCTTCCCAGATCAGGGATCGAACCCGTGTCTCCTGCATTGGCAGGTGGATTCTTTACCACTGATCTGCCAGGGAAGCCCCATTCAGAATATAATACCCAGAAACCCAGCTATTTTGTCTCTAAAGAGCTTCCTCCTAGCTTCCTTAATCTTTTTTCCCTTTTTAACTTTTTATTTTGAAATAATTCAGATTTACAGAAAAGTTGCAAGAATGATTTAAATAATTCCTGTATACTTTTCATCCAAATTCTATAAATATAACTGTTTACCACACTTGCTTTTTCTTTCTCACGCATTCACTCTCTCTCTACACGCATACACGCACACATCATGCACAGACTCGCACATATATATTTGTCATTTTTCCTGGAACTTCAGAGTAAGTTATAGACATGATGCCCCTTTACCTCCCTCTCCAACATGTCAGTGTATAGTTCCTTAAAAGAGAGACATTTTCTGACATAACAAGCAGCAGAATCCGTACATTAACATTGATTCTATTGGTACTATTATCTATTCTATAGACCTTATTCAAGTGTCACCAAAAGACCTAATAACATGTTTTAGAGCAAAAGAAGGGGAAAAATCTTAAACACACACACACACACACACACACACACACACAAGCCTCTTACTTGTCCAGGATCCATTCCAGGACCTTGTGCTTTTCTAGTTGCCTTGTTCACTGCCATTATTCTGGACAGTTCCTCAGTCATTCACTTGTCTTTCGTGATCTCAGCACTTAGGAAGGGCAAGGCTGGTGGTTTTGTAGAATACCCTTTAACTTGGGTTTGTAGTTCTCTTGGGGTAGATCCAGGTTATCCATCATCAGGGAAGCCTCCCTGATGGGAGATACCGTCTCCCTCTTGGTGCACTGACATTATTTCCGTGCTGTCGTCACGCTCTCTGTGACCCGCTTTTTCTCTCTTGGGTTACTCTTCACACCCCTGCATGCAGCCGGTTGCTGAGTGGTGCAGCGCTCCCTGCACCATCTCCCTCAGGGTGTCCCTTCCTTTCCATTCCTCCTTTCTGTCCTGTTGAGGAGTCCAGGCCTCTGTACGGGATCCTGGTGACTGTTTCTCATGGCTTACCACAGGAGCCCCTGTACATGGCAGTTTTCACCAGTCAGTACTTCCTCTGCTCTGTCCTCCCTCCACCTTTTCCTCAACCTGTCCTGCCTTTACTTGACCCACCCCTTTGAATATCCCACTCACATGCCTGATTCTCAAATGCATTTCTGGCTGGCCCAGTTCAAACCCATCCTGCCTCTTGTCTGGAAGCAGCCCCACCCCTCAGCTAGTACGAGCCTCTTCATTCCTGCACGGTGGCTTGTCTGTTCTAGTTCCCTGTTGAAGCGAAGCTCTTGAGTGTGGGGGCTGTGTCTTATTCAGCACTGCAGAGGCTCAATGAGTGTTTGTTGACTGGACTGGCTGATTTCATTAAAATCATTAAGCAAAGGCGCAGGCTGACCTTAGAGTTATCTGCCATGTGGTACATGGTGGTGGGTGTGAAACCTGTGCTTTACTCCAGGAGTCAGGTGGGTGTGGGCTCAAAGTAAGGCCTCTTAGCAAAATGATACATAATTCAGAAAGGTATTTCCATGTTGTAAGTGGAGTAAATGATTCTCTCCCGATGACATCTTAACTTCGCATCTACGTGTCAAGGCAAAGAGAGGGCAGATTGGCTTGAAAAAGAGTAGAGAAACCTACCAGCATATTAAAAATGGCCCATCTATTTCTTCACACCCCAAGTGAGCAGCAGAATGTGTGAGGAGCAGTTTCTCAGGCTCACATCCTCCCTCGAGCCCTGGAACCACCTGTTCTCTCCTCCCCATTGTCTGGCTTCTCCCCTGCTCCCGTCAGCACGGCCTTTCTCCCTCCACACTCCCTTCCCTGGCTCCTCTTCCTTGCTTCACTCTCTGCCTGTTCTCTCTCTTAATAAATCTGTGTTCTTCCCTCTTCCTAGTTTGATGATTTTATTTTTTGGCTTCTTGGATACTGTTTGACATTCTTTGGGTTTTTAACATAGAAACAGGTGAAAAAGGATAAAACAATGGCTTTGTACTTTGGTGGTTTTTTTTTTTTTTCTTTTGATCCCATCCCCTCCAAGGGTCAGGCTTCCCAGGTGGTACAGTGGTAAAGAATCCACCTGCCAGTGCAGGAGAGCCGGGTTCTTCCTCTGGGTAAGGGAGATCCTGTGGAGCAGGAAATGGCCACTCAGTCCGGTATTCTTGCCTGGGAAATCCCGTGGACAGAGAAGCCTGGCAGGCTACAGTCTCTGGGGTCACAGAGAGTTGGACATGATTGAGCACACACATACCCCCGAGCGTCAGTAGTTCGTGGTATTTGAAAATGTAGTTATCAGTGATAATGAAATTTTGTTTTTTCTTTGCTGCACAGTATGTAGGATCTTAGTTCCCCCAACAGGAATCAAACCTGTACCCTTGAAGTGGAAGCATGGAGTCTTAACCCCTGGACTGCCAGGAAAGTCCCGAAAATGGTTTATTTGATTATCTTTCTGCTACAGTAAGAAAATTACCAGTGACATGCTGGTCGATAAACATCGGAAGGCCTGAAGTTTTCAGTCTCTGTGAAGGCAAAATTGGTATTTGTGCTTAACAGTCTGATTGCATCATGGTGAGCCGAGGTTACTGGAAGCACAGTGTTCCTCCTTGTGATGTGCCTCACTGGCTGGCTGAGGTCAGCCTTTTTTCTGTCCTAAGAATGCTTTTCTGTGGATGACGTCTTTGGATAGAGTAGCTACAGAAGTGAAGGCAAGAGATTCTGCTGCTTGACTGAGTGGGGCTGGAATAACAGGCGTGTTTATGTGGGAGAGAATGAGTAGGGTTGCTTTTGCACTATGAAATTCTTAAAATTGTTTTACCAGGAAGATGTTATTCAGAAACCTCTGGTGCCTTCAGCTCGTTTTTTGTTTATTTCAGATTTCTGCCCCCCCCCCCCGCAGTTTTAATTATCTCTAGAAGAGCTCAGGAGGCCTCCCATTCTCTAAAATAGTTATAATATTAATGTGCTGAACTCAAGCCATTCCTCCAAATAAAAGAGTCTCTCACAGACCCCTGTGTTCAGCAGAGAAGTCCAGCCCCTTCCCGCTGTGTGTGAGGAAAAGGGCAGAGACCGGAGGCTGGATCTTTCTTCCCATCCCCAATCCTTAGCTTTTCAGTCAGAGATTCGTGTCGAGTACAACCCCAGAGTCACGACTAGCATTGTGTCTGCGTGAGTATAGAGTCATGATGTCTTCCCTTCTTCTGTTCCATTCTGGATGCATCAGAGGTGGAGGTGGTTTAGGAGGGAGAGAGTTTACGCTGGTTTTTAATAATACTTTTTCTGTTCTAGCTGGTGCCTTTGGCAGATTCCCTTTTTAACACTCGGTAATGTGTATTCTCTAATGCCTTCTCTAATGCTAGAAAGAAAAGTTGCCAAATATAGCTGTTGATCATACTAAAACACCCGAAAGGTAATACGAACACACTTGTGGTGTGGATGTGGGCATGGGTGAGAGCCTGTCTCAGTGCAGGGGACCCTGAAGCAGCCTGCTGAACTCACAGCTGGAAGGGACCTTGAGTCAGCAATTGATATGTCACTGGGGCAGGGCCACCAACTAGTTAGAACGATGGGCCTTATGAAGGAAGGGCCAGCAAATGAAATGTTTATCAGCGTCTGTGTGGGGACACTGTACTGAGCTTCTGGGGGTTACAGACTCACGAGCTATGTAGTCTTTGCTGCCCCCCAGCAGCTCAGCTGGGGAGACAGAATCCAGGAGAAGTTCAAATAACAATAGAAGATTTAAATAGCATTTCAAAATAGCTGTTATTAATAGATGGGAACAGAAACCAATCTGTTTTTGCAGGGATTCTCCTAAAATTGTTAGCATCATTTTAAGCTGTGCAGAGTGGATTAGAGCAGCATTGTGGCCATCCCTTGGGTTCCAGGGGTCCTGGTGATTTCATTTTCCGCTCATGAATCCCTCTGAGCCTGCCAGAGTCACATGTGTGCTGCATATTTACGAGATCCCATCAGTTATGCAGTGGTCCCTGCCCTGACTGGAAGGCCACTGTAAATACTTTGAACATTTTGAAGTTCGTTTTTGCAGGGATCAGAAATACAGCCACGCTTCACCTTTCCAGTCTCAATAGAATTCTGGTAAATGCACTAGTGGGGAGGGGAAAGGAAAGAATTCTTACAAAGTGGAATCAAGGCCATTTGCACAAAAACAATTGAAAATATCTGTCTTGGGACCCTGTGGCAGAGTTGGGTGGGAGGGAAATCTCACACTCTCCCTGGAGCCTAATGCATTTGGAATGCTGTGCCGGTGTCTCTCACTGGGCAGCCCAGAGCCTGAAATAAGGGTGATCAGGGGCTCCATGAGGGCTTTAATGAGGGTCCTGGGCGCAAGTCTCATTTGGTACCCACAGGTGTGTACTCAGTCACTTCAGTTGTGTCCACCTCTTTGCGACCCCATGGACTGTAGCCTGCCAGGCTCCTCTCCTGGGATTCTCTAGGCAAGAATACTGGAATGGGTTGCCATTTCCTTCTCCAGGGAATCTTCCCACCCCAGGAATTGAGCCTTGTCTCTTAAGTCTGTTGCACTGGCCCACAGGGAACAGGTACAAATGTGCAAACTGAGAGTTGTTCAGCTGATACAGAATTTCAATTTTAGAAGATGAAAAAGTTCTAGAGATCTGCTGTACAGCACTGTGTGAGTAGTTAACACTGTGTTGTAAACTTACAGATGTTTAAGGTAAATGTTTGTACATGTTTTTAACCACAGTAAAAATTGAGCAGTAAACTTACTTTAACTGAACCATTTTGTCTTTTAAATCCAGGATCAGGTGTGATTCCTTGGTTTTGATAGCTAGAAATGGGCAATTTCTGCAGTTTTTGTTTGTGTGTCTTCTCATTGGTTTATTCTTTTATGCAATAAATTTTTACCTAAAGTTTTGTCTTGAAAACAGTACACTCATTGAAGTATTTTGAAAAGAAGGAAAAGTAGAATAGAAATGTATCCAGTGCCATTGTTTATATATTGATTTATTTCTTTCCACTTTTAAAAAAATAAAAAAAACATTATTGTAATAGGACTTCTAACTTGAACCCCTGCCACAGTCTCCAGAATGGCTGAGGGGTTTCTGGGTTGCTGGGGTAATGTGCTGTTGAAAAAAATGTTAGGCTGTGTCAGGTAAGCTTCATTTGCCATTGACCTAATGTGTCCAAAGAGGGACATTTTGGTATGAGGATGCCTAGCATCCTAGAGGGAGAAGGCAATGGCCCCCCACTCCAGTACTCTTGCCCAGAAATTCCCGTGGTTGGAGGAGACTGGTGGGCTGCCGTCTATGGGGTCGCTAAGAGTCGGACATGACTGAGCGCCTTCACCTTCACTTTTCACTTTCATGCATTGGAGAAGGAAATGGCAACCCACTCCNCAGTTAGAAGGCAATGGCAACCCACTCCAGTATTCTTGCCTGGAGAATCTCAGGGTTGGAGGAGACTGGTGGGCTGCCGTCTATGGGGTCGCTAAGAGTCGGACATGACTGAGCGCCTTCACCTTCACTTTTCACTTTCATGCATTGGAGAAGGAAATGGCAACCCACTCCAGTATTCTTGCCTGGAGAATCCCAGGGACTGCGGAGCCTGGTGGGCTGCCATCCGTGGGGTCACCCAGAGTCGGACATGACTGAAGTGACTTAGCAGCAGCATCCTAGAGGCTGTGTAAGGCTTCCTGATGGGCTTCCCAGGTGGCACTAGTGGTAAAGAACCCACCAGCCAGTGCGGGAGGTGCCGGAAACACAGGTTCAATCCCTGGTCGGGAAGATCCCCTGGAGAAGGGTATGGCAACCCACTCCAGTATTCTTGCCTGGAGAACCCTTGGACAGAGGAGCCTGGTGAGCTATAGTCCATAGGGTTGCAAAGAGTCAGACACTACTGAAGTGACTTAGCATGCACACATGCAAAGCCTTATAGCATTCCATCCTTTGTGACTTACCCAGATTTCCCCCAGATCCACCTCATAACCATAACGCATCTACCTCCCAAAGTATGCCAACCCACTATATTTTAATAAAGATGCTCATTTCTTCTCCAAAATTCTGACCAGGTGTTGGGAGAGGGAAACTGCCTGTCTTTAAGTAGAAGACAGGGGATGCTTATTTGTGCACGTAATTCAGAGACATTCCCCCAGCCTGCACCCTGTCTTAATTTATGGAAAGCTCTTTGACTCTCTTATCAATCTGGATACTTTGGCTTTGAAAGTCATCATCTCTGGCCTCAGTTGCGCAGCCCTCATCCTCTTCCTTTTACTGAAAACACATCATTTGCTCAGATACGGGCTCTTCACACTACAGAACAATATTAGTGATTTGGCACAGAGTGGGGTGGGTTGGGAAAGCAGTCCCAAGTGGCAAGAGCATGCAAGCATGCAGAGAGGGGCCCAGGGGAGTTCGATGCGAGAGGGACGGAGGCAGGTGAGGGTGGCCTGTGCACGCGGAAGGGCAGTAGGTGTCTTGTCCTTGATGACTCATCCATCTCTGCTGGCCCCAGGTTGGGCAAGTGCCCCACCTTGGAGAGGTAGAGGAGAGGGAGGTGGCAGAGGTAGAACTTAAAAATTGATGGGGTCCTCTAAATAAAATGTTTGCACCACCTAAATTGTGGTGCCATGGAGTAAAACTCTGTTTCCAGGCCCTGGTTATGGTTTTATATAGTATTGAAAATCCATTTTCAAATCTTGTTCTTAAAAAAAAAAACCCCTAACATGATAGGGTTATCATCAAAAGACAGTAAATTTTTTCCATGTTGCTTCATACTCTTTGTAACCATTATTTTAAATAGCTATAGATATCCTTTTGAGTGGATATGCCATATTTTAATTTTCATTTCAGTTCAGTTGCTCAGTCATGTCCAACTCTTTGCGACCCCGTGGACTGCAGCATGCCAGGGTTCCCTGTCCATCACCAACTCCCAGAGCTTGCTCAAACTCATGTCCATCGAGTCGGTGATGTCATCCAACTATCTCATTCTCTGTCATCCCTTTCTCCTGCCTTCAATGTTTCCCAGCATCAGGGTCTTTTTCAATGAGTCACTTCTTCACATCAGGTGGCCAAAGTATTGGAGCTTCAGCTTCAGCATCAGTCCTTCCAATGAATATTCAGGACTGATTTCCTTTAGGATTCACTGGTTGGATCTCCTTGCGGTCCAAGGGACTCTCAAGAGTCTTGTCTAACACCACAGTTCATTTTAATTTACTACTCTTTTATTGGTGGACATTTAACCAATAGGTGTTTATAGAGATGTTAATGTCTAGATAAGATCACATATTAAGTATGGAAAAAGGCATGAAGGGTAGAGATTTGATGGAGATTAGTTATTATTGCCTTGTAATTCTAATCTGGTGCTCCCCAGAATGTACAGGGCAAGTTTGAGTTCTGTGCATGTCCTTGAAGGACTTAACAGTTTGACTCCCTTCAAGCTCATGATCTTTACAGATTTGTGTTTTTTTTAAGGTGGGGACAGGAGGAACTACTTTCTTTTTCAGTGATATAATGACAAATAAATTGAAAAAGTAAGTGTTATACATTGAGTTGAAGCCTCCTGTATTCCTCTGTCTCCCACTGAGAGATGAATATGACCCTGATTTGGTGTTGGTCATTTCCTTGTTCATCTTTAGATATTATAGATTTGGCAGGTTAATTAGTACATTTTAAACCTTTATGATGTCTTAAATGTCAGCCTTTAAAATGTCGTCATCATGTCCATATCCTTCTTCAGCTTGCTTTTTTACTTACTATGTTTGTGAGATTCATTCATTTTGGACTTGTCTTTGTAATCCAGTTTTCCCACAACTACTAGTTCTTTCATTTCATGATTGTCACAGTTTATCCATCCATTTGCCTAATGATGGGTGTTCAGTTCCCCTCTCTGCCCATTTTTTCGCTCTTAGAAGACAGGGCTGCCTCAAGTATTCTTCTGAAGGTCTCCTGTGGACATGTTTGAGAAGCTTCTGGGGCAGTTCTTGGCAGTGAGATTGTTGGGCCACGAGGCTTGTGTATCTTCAACTTTCTTGGATCTTGAAGATTACTTTCCAAAGTCGTGGTGCTGACTCACATTCCCACCTGGTGTTCCGGTTGTCCCTAGTATGTCCCGTGTGTTCCTGTTCACACTTCACCTGCCAGTCTGGTGGGATTAATGGGTATTTCTTGTGTTTTTATCTCTTGCGGCAAACTAGATTTATTTCATGATTTGCTTCTACTGGCCACAACAGAGCCAATGTTAGAAAAAAAAAAAACTGTTAAAATTCTTATTCTTTCTACAGTATCCTTTTAAGATTTTTCTAAGCAAAGAAACCATGTAGAAATCTATTAACAGACTTAAATGTTAGATTATGACATAGTTATTCTCTTCCCAGTAAGCAGAACCACACCCTATATAATTTGGTGTCATAATCCCAGGTGACTGACTACACCCCCTGGCAGAGGCCAGGTAATTGCCACTCTGCTGTGTTCTGTTGGTTAAGAACAAGTCCCAGGTTCCTCCACACTCAGGGAAGGGTTTACACTGGTATGAATTCCTGAGAGTGAGGAGCGTGGGGGCCACCTACATAGAAGCCTGGCTTTCAGAATAGGTACCATGTTGTGATCACCATGTTTCGGCATCGTGGTTTAAATATTCAGCCCTGTTTTCAGAAGACTGACTTACCCAAGTCCAAGTCTCATCAGGGGTGTCATTTGTATTAATTCATGATAAGAGTAGCTGGCTGTTATCCTGGGCCTCGAGTTTGCTGGTTCCTGTGTCTTCTTCTGTTGTGCACATCCACACTGGAAGCTAAGTGATGTGCTTGATGAGTGTGGGCTCAGGGCAGGAGGAGTGAGCAGGATCTTCTTAGTGGTCCGTGTCACTGAGAGCTTAATGCATCCCTCTCCACGGTAGGGTTCTTTCTGCTGCCCCAGGTTCTTGGAAACACTGATCAATTTAGCCTCTCAGTACTCTTCTTTTCCTAGACACGCTGTGTGTACCATCTCCCTTTCTGGTTGCACATTCCTTCTTTTGTCAGACTATAATTCAGTTGATTAAATTCAGCATTTTGAAATGATTTCGTTTTAGTCCTCTATCCTTGAGATTGATTCATCCAGCAAACACTTATTGAGCTGTGGACAGTACAGCTTCCATGGAGCTCACAGCATAGAGCCAAAGACTGGCAGTGAGCCAGTGATCACAGGTATGGTGACTGTTTGCCATGTTTCACTTGTAAGCGTTGGCAGGATCTTGGGTTGTTCTGACAGATCTGCTGACTTCATCCCTTCTTTATTCTTTAGGTTTTGTGGTCAGAGTCTCATCTAAACTTCAGTTTTGGAAGTAGCTTGCGATTTGCCCCACTGACTTTTTAATACTACCTGTGTTATTTCATAGAACAAAGGGAAAATAAGAGACCAAAAAGTTGAACCAAACCCTAATTATAACTAGTATTTCAGTGTAAATATCCATCAGTCAGGAGCTGCCTAACAATGACAAGTATGTCCATTTAATGGAATATTATGTAGGCATTAGAAATTGTGATATGTATCTTCATATATTGATAGAAAAATGTTCAGGATATAGTATCATTTAGGAAATGCAGGGTACTTATAATATAGAGTAGGATGTCATTTTTTTTTTTCAAAAAAGGAAAAATTATATATATTCTGAAAAGAGATCTCAAAAAAAGGTAAGCTGTTATAAACATCAGCACTTACTGAGTGGTGATTTTCAATTTGTTCTTCATGCATTTATGTAGAGCCTAAATTTTAAAGTTATTTTATTAATCATGAAAAACATTTTTTCACTTTAAGGAAAGGTGTTCTTTAAAATGTTTCAAATTTATTCATACAAAGTACGTGTGTTGCAAGGCATTTTGTGTGTGTGTGTATGTTGCTGTGGTTTTGAAAATACAAGTGATAGTAGCGTGGTATCAGTACAGCTGTAACCTCAGTGTATATTTGTGCCAGGAGAAACAGCTTTGGCCAAATGAAAGCGTGAAAGCAAGTACCTAATGATTTCCCCCCCTAGCTCCCCCACAATAAACAGCATCACTTTAAGCAAATGAATACTATTTGCTTCACTTTTTATATGTTTTAGTTTTAAAGATAGATATATTTTCTATCAGATGTGATGAAGGGATATTAACTATGGAAGGGAGAGGAAGAGCCTTTTCTGGAAGCATATCAAGTGCCCTGAGGCCAGACTGTTCCGGACACTCTGCCACCTCCTTGTGGATGATGCCTGCTGATGAAGAGGCGGGGCCCTTAGGCCCAGATCCCTGCTGTCTTCCTTCCTGTGATGTCAAGCCAGTTGCTGAACATTTGTAGGTCTCAGTTTCCTCTGGTTAAATGAGTCAGTCCCTTCACGAATGATTGTGAGGGTGAATTCCATTAATGTCCATAAACACGCTGCTTGAGTGCCTGACTAGGGGGTCAACACCCCAAAAAGGGAGCAGCTGTTAATTTTGTGTCCCCAACCCGATAAGCTGAGGTCAGCCTGCTAGGATCATACAGTTATTGGGGGAGCCATGCTTCAAGTAAGGACCCCATCAAGTAAGGACCCCGTCACCCTTGTCTTCCATGATGGAAAGGTATGTCAGACTGTAGCCATGGAAAGGGAGAGGGGAAAGGAGAGACAGTGGAGGGAAGGAAAATGGCCCATGGAAAGCGGAAGTGAAGAGGGAAAGACAAAAAAGGAAGATGGATGGAGAGGGATGAGTGGGAAAAAAGAGAAAGAAAATCAAATGACAGGAGGCAGTGAGAGGGGAGGAAGAAGCGCTGAAGAGCGATGGGGAGAAAGGAGGAAGGGGCCCTGGGGGAACCCTCTGTTCCTCCTCCCTTCCCGGCCCCATCCCAAGCCTCCTAGTCTGGATTCTAGTGCAGCATCTACCACTGTGACCTCTCCCCTATTCTGAGCTGCTCTCGCAGCTGGCCATTCACCACTCTTGAGTCTTCCATCCTGATCACTCCTCGCTGCACCAGGACAGAGTCCATGCTTGAATCTGGCCTCTGAGATCACTTAGGGAACACTCCCACCTGTCTTCCTAGACATGCTTTCCACTATTCTCCGCCCTCTATCTTTTCACTATTTTTAACTATAAGAAAATCAGGTTGTTTTTTTTTTTTTCCCACCACCGCGTTACAACCACTTTATTCATAAATGCTTTGCCCTTTTTTTTTTTTTAATTCTGACACTTGGTAGAACATATCAGTGCTGTATTTTAATAGTAAACTGAAAAACTAAATTTTAATTTTTCTGTAAAAATTGTCTTTTTAGTTTGTTCAGGTATCATTTTACATTCAAATAATACTCTAGTGTCATCTTGCTTAGAAAAATGGAACTATTGCTTAGCATTAATGTCTCCTTTTGTCATTAAAATATCATATATGTGTATCTGAGTATATATATACATATGTATATACCCAGAATCTTCCTAACCACAAATAAGTGTTTTGGTTTAGATAACAGCATTTTCCTTTACTCTTATGTGAACCTCCAAATTCTATTGATCCATTGCATATTTTAGGCATTGAGATTTTTTTTTTCTTATTTCTTTTAATTCTGCTGTCCTTGCTTCACCTACCTGTTCCTTCCCTAAATTTTCCAAAGTTTCTAACCTCATAAACTGGAGTTTGATACTGTAACAGTGAAGCATGGCACAATCAAAACAGTGTACCACCTAGACCTGCCTGTTCATGTTGCAGACCCACTCGTGTGCTAGAGGGCAGATTTATAAAATGTGCAGGAGCTGAAAACTTAAGGCAGTGGGCAGAACTGACAGAGGGAAGATCTGGAAAGAATATTTGAGATGTCACTTAATCCAATGACTTTGAATCCAATTCAAAATCCAATGTTTATTTTGAATCCTTACTTATTGGCAATACAGATCGCCAAAGATTATTCCAAAAAGAACACTAGCCAACTAAGAGACCTGACGAAAAAAACACATCTGCCACACTTGTGAAAGGGGCGCCAGTTCGGAACAGATCTCAGTATGTGTTGTGGACTCATGCCTTGTGACATTTTCTGTCACGGAGAGTGCACAGTGCTTGGTTTGTTACAGGGAGATGTGTTATTGAAAAGCAATCTCAGGCAATGAGTGGTGGATAGACTTGTTTTTCAGAAAGGGGGTATAACTGGGTTCCTATAGTTCAGGCAGGATAATTCCAGGTGGATGAAATGACCTTCAGAAAAGGGTGTTGCAAAGGTCTCCATTCATTCACAGGTATTATACTGAGTGGCTAATGTTAGGCTTGGAATCTCAGTAGAGAATGATTCTTTTTTAAAAAAAATACTTATTCATTTGGCTGTAGCACGCGGGATCTTCATTGCGGCATTTGGGATCTTCTGTTGTGGTGAGCAGGCTCCGTGGCATGTGGGGTCTTAGTTCCCCAACCAGGGAACAAACCTGAGTCCACTGCATTGGAAGGGGGCTTCCAGTGGACCAGTAGGGGGTCCTGAGGACTGTGTGTGATGTGTTTTAGTCGCTCAGTTGTGTCCATCTCTTTGCGACCCCATGGACTGAGGCCTGCCAGGCTTCTCTGTCTTTGGAATTCTCCAGGCAAGAATACTGGAGTGGGTTGCCATTTCCTCCTCCAGGGGGTCTCCCTGACCCAGGGTTTAAACCCAGGTCTCCGGCATTGCAGGCAGATTCTGTACCCCTGAGCCACCAGAGAAGCCAACTGTATGTTTAACTAAACCATATTCTTTAATGCCTTGCGCGCGTGCATGCGTGCTAAGTTGCTTTAGTCCTGTCTGACTTTGTGCGACCTTATGGACTGTAGCCTGCCAGGCTTATTTGTCCATGGGATTCTCCACACAGGAATACTAGAGTGGGTTGCCATGACCTTCTCCACTCTAATGCCTTACTTGCTGCAGTTTCTGATACTGGAGTGCTAGTCATACTCTCTTTGTGTGGATCCTTGTAGGTCAGCTCTGTGTCCCTTAAAATTTGAGGGACTTCCCTGGTGGTCCAGTGGTTAAGACTTACCTTCTGATGCAGGGGATTCGGGTTTGATTTCTAGTCGGAGAGCTAAGGTCTCACATGCATTATGGCCAGAAAACCAAAACATAAAACAGAAACAATATTGCAAAAAATTCAATAAAGACTTTAAAAATGGTCCACATCCAAAAGATCTTTAAAAAAGAAAAAAAGATTTGATACACGCCCTTAAGTGGCATATAAGTAGGGGGAGACAGACTGCTAAACAGCTGATATGTAAGTATAAATATAAAATGTCATATATAAATATAAAATATAAAACTCATAGGATAAAGAGCTGAAGAATACAGACAAGCCATATTATTGACTTGAAGGGCAGGTGGGCTCTTTCTGGATGGGGGTGAGTTTTCTAGGCAGGCAGGGATGGGAAGGGCATTTCTGATAGAGCACACAGGCAAGTTATGATGGTAGTGAAGTGTATTACATGCCAAAGGACAGTGGGGGGCAGTGTGGCCATGCAGAAGGTTAGAGTTGACTGGAGGAGATGACTGTGGTATGAAGTGGCCTAGGATGAGGCTGAAGAGGGGTTAGGCCAGAGTAAAGGACATAGTTGAGAGTAAAGGACATAGAGGTAAGGCTGGAATGTGGAGGAGAGAAAGTATGGCACAATCTCTCTGTTCTCTACTTTGGGAAATCCTGCCCATTCTCATCAGTTCTTTCCTGACCTGGCTGCTAACCAGGAAGAAAACAAAGCACTCTCCCTTTTTTCCTCCCCATTTGAAAAAAAAAAGTTAAAAACTTGTAAATTGAGATTTTATTGACATAGAATATTATATTAACTTCAGGTACATAATAAAATGATTTGGTATTTGTATATATTGCAAAATGATCACGATAATAATTCTTATGTATCAACACACATAGTTACAAAGTTTTGTATGTGTGTGATGAGACCTAACAGAAGCAGAAGATATTAAGAAGAGGTGGCAAGAATGTACAGAAGAACTGTACAAAAAAGATCTTCATGACCCCGATAATCACGAAGGCGTGATCACTCACGCTCACCTAGAGCTGGACATCCTGGAATGTGAGGTNCTCTCCTCTTTCACTTTCATCAAGAGGCTCTTTAGTTCTTTGCTTTCTACCATAAGGGTGGTATCATCTGTGTATCTGAGGTTATTGATATTTCCCCAGGCAATCTTGATTCCAGCTTGTGCTTCATCCAATCCAGCATTTCTCATGATGCATTCTGCATATAAGTTAAATAAGCAGGGTGACAATATACAGACTTAACGTACTCCTTTTCCTATTTGAAATCAGTCTGTTGTTCCATGTCCAGCTCTAACTTGCTTCCTGACCTGCATATAGATTTCTCAAGAGGCAGGTCAGGTGGTCTGGTATTCCCATCTCTTTCAGAATTTTCCACAGTTTGTTGTGATCCACACAGTCAGGGGCTTTGGCATAGTCAATAAAGCAGAAGTAGATGTATTTCTGGAACTCTCTTGCTTTTTCAGTGATGCAACGGATATTGGCAATTTGCTCCCTCATTCTTCTGCCTTTTCTAAATCCAGCTCAATCATCTGGAAGTTCTCAGTTCACGTACTGTTAAAGCCTGGCTTGGAGAATTTTGAGCATTACTTTGCTAGTGTGTGAGATGAGTGCAATTGTGTAGTATTTTGAACATTCTTTGGCATTGACTTTCTTTGGGATTAGAATGAAAACTGACCTTTTCCAGTCCTGTGGCCACTGCTGAGTTTTCNCCTTCCCTGTCTTTCACCATTTCCTGGAGCTTGCTCAAACTCGTGTGCGTTGAGTCAGTGATGCCATCTAACTGTCTCATTCTCTGTCATCCCCTTCTCCCCTTGTCTTCAGCCTTTCTCAGCATCAAGGTCTTTTCTAGTGAGTTGACTCTCTGCATCAGGTGGCCAAAGTATTGGAGCTTCAGCATCAGTCCTTCCAATGAATGTCTCTTAGGTTGGGTTATTCTATAGATTAGTATCTCAACTAAGATATTTTGCAACTTTAAAGTTGTAAAGATTCTGTGATTCTGAATACTTCACACTGGCCTAATTTTTGTAGTTTAAATGACAGAAACTCTTTTCTTTAATACTGAAGAGCTCTTTTGGCATCATAGCTTGTTTGGCATGGAACACTTTTTTTTCTTAAATGTAATTTGTTTAAATTCAAAGTTATTTGTCTAAGAAAGGGAAAAGTTCACATTTTGAAACTCTAAAAATAACATACTGGATAAATGATGCCAAAACAATGGTTTCAATCAGAATACCATTTCTCAACCCAGCATCTAAATGAGAACTAACTACTGAATCTTACCTTAGTTACTAGGCTTTTACTGTTTTAAGGCAATTAACAACAGTATTGAGAAACCTAAATAATGAAATATTTTTAAAACCTCTAATTTTTTCAGATGTCTGATGCATTGTGATGATCAAATGTTCCTTATATACGCCTGATGTAATTTGAATGATCATATCTTATAATACAGCTTTAAAGTTTTAATGAAAAGTATCATTTCATTCTCTTAGTAGACAGACAAATTCACCCAAATCAGATCCCATTGATCATGCATTATTCTATTAAGATTATTTTAAAAATAATGCTCTTAATTTGCTATGGAATTTACTAAATTTGCTGAGATAAATTTCCTAGGATAGTTGTCTGTACAGTTCTAGGGAGAAGTACAAGATTGACTTAAGTCTGTTGAAGGAACTATTGTGTTTCTATAAGTGGTTTTTCAAACTTGAGATGCAGATATGGGGTGAGAAAACTTCAGGAAACTTGACTTTAGCANCTGAGATAAATTTCCTAGGATAGTTGTCTGTACAGTTCTAGGGAGAAGTACAAGATTGACTTAAGTCTGTTGAAGGAACTATTGTGTTTCTATAAGTGGTTTTTCAAACTTGAGATGCAGATATGGGGTGAGAAAACTTCAGGAAACTTGACTTTAGCATGTATGCACGCATGTTGATCTATCCAGCAGGGCTTATGGTATTAAGTTCAAAAGCATTTTGTTTCTTGATTCTTTTCTCCTTATTTTGAGACATCTTCTGTTTCTATAATATGTAAGATATTTAATAATATAATTGATCAGCATGTCAGCATAATTTTTGATCCCTTTGGTAACTTAATAATAAGATTTGTGTATGTATGTGTAGTCACTTAGTCATGTCTGACGCTTTGCGACCCCATGGACTATAGCCCACCAGGCTCCTCTGTCCATGGAATTCTCCAGGCAAGAATACCTCCAGGCAAGTGGGTTGCCATTCCCTTCTCCAAGGAATCTTCCCTATCCAAGTATTGAACCTGGGTCTCCAGCATTGCAGGCAGATTCTTTATTGTCTGAGCCACCGGGGAAATCCCCAAGGTCATTTATGTTCTAGATATAAACTGTTAAATAATTTAATGCTTATTTTTTCAACAGATGTGAATTATTAAAAAGAAAATGGCCCAACGGAGCACTGTATTTCCTTCTCTTGTCACCGAGGAAAGGTATAATATATGGAAAATATGCATCTAAGGTATACTTTTTCTTTCCACCAATTCCATGAGGGCTGCTAGTGGGCATGATGGTCATTTAAAAAGAAGCCTTGCAGCTTCTTTTATATCCAAGAATGAGTTTTCTTAAGGGCAAGAGTAGTACTGTTGTGTCTCCTCTCCAGCTTCTGACTTGTAGGACACTTTGGCCCATTCAGTGATTGTGACTGGTGGAGATTTCACGGTAGCCCTGCATTACGGTTGTACTTCTGATTAACAATAAAATGTACCTCTGGAGGCTTATGGGCTGATATCCCGACTAAAACTTTTAAATGAGAAGTTGCAAACGGTGTCCATAGGCCAAAACTGGCTCATAGAAGTAATACATTGTTTGGCCTGGATCATCTTAAATACTTTTAAAATGAGTTATTAACATTTTAAAAATCAGGTGGGGACTTCCCTGGTGGTCCAGTGGCTAAGACTCCGTGCTTCTGATGCCAGGGGCATGGGTTCGATCCCTGGTCGGGGAACTAAGATCCCACATGTCTTGTGGCATGGCCAAAAATACATAAATAAAAATCAGGTGACTTCACATAAATTTCTTGATTCTTTTTGAAATATCAGATGATTTGGCAAAAAGAATCTGCATTCCCAAATGGTTACTTATAGGTGGAACAGAATTGTGGCTCCCTTAAGTGAGGAATGCCCCTTTCAATTTCCCAAAGTCCCTGACATGCCCTAGTTTATCCTGTGTGGTATGCTTCACTCATTTATATCCACAGCCTGACCCTTGTAGGCATTTGAGTTTGAAGCCCCTGCTTTAGGGGAAGGGGAAAGGAAAGCAGGTCCAGTGATTTTGTTAATAAGCTTTGATCCTGCAGCCTCTTGCACTGGGAGGGCATGGAGCCTGCTACCAGCACTTGACTCTCGGTGGGCCATTGATTAAAGATGCTGCCTGTCTCACAAAGAAAACTCTTTGGGGCAGAAACTCTGCTTCAATCTTCATTTAGCTTGTAAGGATAGATAATTTGCCTTTCCTGGGAAGTCTTGAATCTGGCTTTAAAAATGATTTTTTTCCCAACTGACAACCCTAGTAATGTGGGGCTCCCTTCTGTAGGCGAGTTCGAACGATGCCCCGACACAGCCAGTCCCTGACCATGGCACCCTACTCATCCGTAAGCCTAGTGGAGCAACTGGAAGACAGGATCCTCTGCCACGAGAAAACCACGGCTGCCCTTGTGGAGCACGCCTTCCGGATCAAAGACGACATCGTCAGCAGCTTGCAGAAAATGCAGAACAAAGGGGGAGGCGACCGCTTGGCCAGGCTTTTCTTGGAGGAGCACATTAGAAACATCACTGCCATAGTGAAGCAACTGAATCGGGATATTGAGGTATGGCATGCAGAAGTGTGGTGCGTTCCACGGACAGAGCTGCCCCCTCCTGACGACCCCTCGCAGGCATTTCTGCCATCAGACCACAGCCGTCTGTCTTGTCCAGTCTTAATGATTGCCTAGGAAACAGCTTGAACAAGTATATTAAGTATATTCCAGTATCTGGTAGCAGTTACTGTCAGTGTTATTTGTGTTTAATCTCTGTGTACCTTGCTGATTACTAAATCACTTTATTTTATTTGGCTCTCAATGGAAAGAGAGAACTCATCAGATAGTTTCCCTGTAAAACCCTTCCTATCATTGAAGACAGCTATTAAATCAATTACTAGGTCAGCCTTTGCTGCTTCAGATGAAATGTTTCTAGGTCATAATGATTATATATAATACAGTTGATTACTCAATCTGGGGATTTGAATTGCTTCTCAGGCTTGCTTTTATTGCTCTATTTTTCTCTGAAATGAGCCCAAGAAAAGGCCAATATTGTCTATTTTTAGAGTTTGTAAATTTACTGCTGTTTATTGAGCAATCACAGGGACCGCAGAATTTAATTCAGAAAGCTTAAGATCATTTAGGGCCTGGGCTAACATCACTGAACAATGTCAGTATCTTACACATGTAGTTTGAAAATATACGAATAAAAGTTATATGGCTCGATTAAGGAAAACCTTTGTCTTATGTCATGGAGATTGTATTTTAATTATGCTTCCTGAAATCAAGACTTTTTTTTTTCAGTTTCAGATTTGTATTTATTTATTTTAAGAGCTTTACTGAAGTACAATTTAAAAGCCACAGAAGTCTACCCATTCTAAGTGTACAATTCAATGATTTGTAGTAAATTAATAGAATTAATATTGTGCAACCATCAACACAGTTCAGTTATAGAACATTTCAGTCACTCCCCAAATTTCTATCAGCCTGTTTGCGGGTAATCCTTCCTTCTACCCCAGACCCAGGCAGCCACTAGTGTGCCTTCTGTCTCTATAGATAATTTGTCTTTTCCGGACATTTCACATGAACAGAATCTTACAATATGAAGTCTTTTGCATCCAGCTTCTTTCACTTAGCATAATCTTTTTGAGGTGCAACCATGTTCTAGCACNTATATGCAAACCATCACCTCTGTCGATTTTCAAAACTTTTTGATTATCCCAAACAGAAACTCTGTTCCCAGTAAACAGTAACTCTCCATTGCACTTTCACCTCAGCCCTGGGGAACTTCTATTCTGCTCTCTGTCCCTATTCTAGGTATATCATGTAAGTGCAGTCATACAGTATTTGTCCTTTTGTATCTCTGTCATTTCACTTATCATAATGATTTCCAGATTTATCCATGTTGTAACATGTGTCAGAACCCATTTTTAAATTAGGTTATTTGTTTTATTATTAATTTGTAAGATTTCTTTGTATATTACAGATACAGGTCCCATAACAGATAGGAGATTTGCAAAATATTTTCTCCCATTCTGTGGCTTCTATTTTCATTCTTCCAGTGGTGTCTTTTGAAGCACAAATTTTAATGAAGTCCAACTTACAAGTTTTTAAAAAAAAATGGTTTATATTTTTGGTGGTATGTCTTGAGAACTGTTTGCTTAACCCAAGGTCAAGGCTTTTGTGCTCTTTTTTCTTCAAAAGTTGATTTTAGTTTTTACCTTCAGGTCTGTGAGTTACTTTGAGTTAATTTTCATGTAATTTTCATGTATGAAGTGAAGTTAAAGATCTAAGTTAATTTTTTNCTCTCATGTCTTGAGAACTGTTTGCTTAACCCAAGGTCAAGGCTTTTGTGCTCTTTTTTCTTCAAAAGTTGATTTTAGTTTTTACCTTCAGGTCTGTGAGTTACTTTGAGTTAATTTTCATGTAATTTTCATGTATGAAGTGAAGTTAAAGATCTAAGTTAATTTTTTTTTCATATGGATATCCAAGAAAATCGATCATTTTCCCGTTTGCCCCTTTGTCAAGAATGAATGGATCATAAAATTTAAGGGTTAATTTCTGAATGCCATTGAATGTATGGCTTTCCTATGCCAATACCACATTGCCTTAATTTTTAGCTTAAGAGTGCATTTTGAAATCATACAGTGTAAGCCCTCCAACTTTGCTCTTGTCAAAATTGTCTCAGCTATTCTAGGTCCTTTGTATTTTCTTATAAATTTTAGGATTAGCTCTATTAAAAACTCTGCCGAGATTTTGGCAGAGATTGCTTTGAATGTATAGATCAGTTTGGGGAGAATTTCTGTCTTAATATTGAGCCTTCAGTGTTTCAAAGCATCAGCTCTTGGTTTTATTTTTTTTCATATTTGCTTTTTTGTTTTCTATTTCATTGCTTTCAACTCTAGGTTGTTTCATTTTTCTCTGCTTATTTTAGGTTAGTTTGCTTTTCTAGTTTCTTCAGGTAGAAGCTTAGGGAATTGGTTTGAGATCTTTCTTCTTTTCTGATAATGGTGTTTAAAGCCATAATGTGGCCTCTGAGCACTGCTTTGGCGGCTTCCAGAGTTTTGATATGTTGTGGTTTTGTTTTCATTTGAAGTAGCGTAAAACTTAACTTGTGATTTCTTTTTTTGATACATGTGTTACTTAGAAGTATGTTGTTTAATTTCTGAAAGTTTGGGGTTTCCCTATATTTAGTGGATATTTTGTGGATTTCTAATTTAATGTGGGCAGAGAAACAACTTTGGATATCTTTAATCCCTTTAAATTTATTTAGACTGTTTTTAGAGATTTTTTTTGATGTGCATCTTTTTTTTTTGAAGTCTTTATTGAATTTGTTACAATATTGCTTCTGTTTTATCTTGCAAGGCTGCAAGTCATGTGAGATCTTAGCTCCCTGACTAGGGATCAAACCTGCACCCCCTGCATTGAAAGGTGAAGTCTTAACCACTGGACCACCAGGGAAGTCCTGAGACTTTTTTTCAGTTATTGAAATGTCCAGTTTTTATTGTTGAATTGCCTATTGCTCCTTTCAGTTCTGTCAGTTTTGCTTCATGTATTTCAGGGCTTTGATACATGTGTATACATTTATAATATGTATATTTTCCTGACACAGTGATTCTTTTGTCATTATAAGATGTCTCTCTTTATCTCTAGTAATATTTCTGGTCTTCATGTCTCTTTTGTCTGATATTAATATAGCTATTCCAGCTCTTGATGACTCTTGTGTGCATAGTTGACTTCCTTTTTTGAGAAGTCTCACTCAGCTTATACCCAAGGGAGAACCTAGAGTACCACGTGATTAACAATTTTCACTGTCTTTGGAGATTATAGCACACCTTCACTGAGGACAGAGATGTACTCAGAGTTGTATCCTATTGGAGTACATTTGTCCTCAGGGTTCTGAAATTTCTGGTCTATGCTTGTTTTGATGTTTAAAGGGAAGGACCATGTGTTTCTTTTTATAAGGGGATGGAGTTGATCTTTGTTGCTTTGGTGACTGATGGCATCCATTTCAATTTCTTTGGATCATAGCATTTTATTTTCCCTTTGGAGTTTACCTTTATTCCATTGGATACAGGCTAAGATGGCTATTAATCAGAGTGCCTTATCACATTTTTAGATAATGAGGATTGGAGTCTATAACACAGACCAGAGCATTGAGACTCTCACTTCCTGGAGTCTGAAACCTGAGCAGAGTGTCCCTAGGACATGAGTATCTTTCCAGCAGCTGTACCTGTAGGATGCTAGGTAGTGGTCCTACTGCCTAGACCCTAGGAATTGCCTTTTGTGTCTTTTTCTCAGTCTGGATCCCCAGCTGCCCTGTTGATTGTATGCACTTCTCCCCTGTAGCCCTCCAGTAAATTCCAGATTTTTCACCTAAGCCAGAATCAGGTTCAGTTGCTGGCAGCCAAAGAACTCTTAATGGTATCCAAGAGGCATAGAACATGTAAGAGAGACTGCTGCAGATAATTTACTTGTTTTCGGAAAGTGGTGTCTATATTTAGAATGATCTTTCCAGTATTATATTTGAGTGCTAAAGCAGTTTTATCCCAGAGACTGAATAATTTGGCAGCCCCAAGTTGGCACCTTCTCAAGATCGAAGAACCCCAACTTAAACATTTCCATTTTGGAGAGAGAGATATATTACGAGGCTGATAGCCCTGCTGTACTCCATTCTCAAAAGGGTGATGGATAAAATCAAAGTGACTGGAGAGAAACAATGATGCTCAGATCCCTGATCCTTCTACCAGTGGTGAGAAATGTGTTTCAAAAAACTGCAAACCCTCATGTTTCATGTTAGAAGATGGTGTGAGCTCCCCATTCTTCCCACACCCAGCATTTCGCTGTGGGTACTCTGCTTGGTTCTCTTTGCTTATGTGAGTGGTGGACAGACCAGAGGCTGGAAACCATCCATTCTGCAGTACTATCCTCAGGTAAAAGTGGAGAGTGTAACTCTACCTTTAGAATTTTTTCTTGCAAACGAGGTGATGGTACTTAAGCTGCAGCTATGAGATATCTGGGGGATAACTTCCCCTTTGGTAGCCGCTGTGTACTAATCCAACAATCAAAACCATTTCAAATATGTAATTTCCAACCTCAGCTGAGCCCCCAGTGCTGTTTAATAGCTCCTTCATTCTAGGAAGCCTACACCACCAGTTCCCTCCCTGGCCTCAATTCTTTTTCCCTTAATTTACCCTGGGCACCCAGCACTTGGCACTGTTATCACAGCATCTACTGAATAAGTCTGGCATTGTTTCTTTGTACGTCTGTATCCCTTGATAGAGTGGGAGCCCTTCAAAAAGAAAGGAACTTTGTCTTTCTCATCTTTACATTGTCCAGCACAATGTTTGGAACAAAATGCCATGAATGCTTTTTGAGTGAATAAATGCCCGGTTCAGATAGAAGCCCATTGCAGATCTTCTGGTAGCAAAAAGAACTAGAAGAGACCCTGAGGTCCTTTGTGCAAACTGTGTCCTTTTCAAATGATGCATCCAAGGCCCTGGGAAGTGAAGAGTCTTCTCTGAGATCTCTGTTGTTGTTGTTCAGTTGCCAAGTCATGTCTGACTCTTGTGACCCCATGGACTGCAGCATGCCAGGCCTCCCTGTCCCTCACCATCTCTCAGAGTTTCCCCAAGTTCATGTCCATTGAATTGGTGATGCCATCCAACCGTCACATCCTCTGTTGCCCCTTCTCCTCCTGCCCTCAATCTTTCCCAGCATCAGGGTCTTTTCCAATCAGTCAGCCAAAGTATTGGAGCTTNTGCGGACAGAAGAACCTGGTGGGCTACAATCCATGGGGTCACAAAAGAGTCGGACATGACTTAGTGACTAACAACAACCACTGTTTTGGAAGGCAGATTCTTAGCCACTGGACTACCGGGGAAGTCCTTGCCTGGTTTTTAGGTTATTTCCATCACTGGTTCACACTGGTTTTCCAGTTCACTCAGTAAAATTTACTGGGTATTTGTTTTGTAAAAAAATATCCCCACAGAGTGATTTTGTAGTAGAAAACTAAAGCTGAAACCATTCTCAACATGTGCAACTCACTTCAGGCTCCTGATGGAGCTAGTTGAATTGACGTATGTTAATACTGCATCCTGGGACTTCCCTGATGGTCAGTGGCTAAAACTCTGTGCTCCCAATGCAAGAGTCCCTGGTCAGGAAATTAGATCCCCCGTGTCACAACTAAAGATCCTACATGCTGCCATGCAGATCTGAGATTGCATCTGCCATGCAGATCTGTGTGTTGTAACCAAGACCCAGCACACCCCAATAAATAAATAAATATTAAGAAAATACTCTATCTTGGTAAGTTTGCCTCAATAAGTCGTTACGATTATCATGTGGCTCTATACACAGTTATATACAAGAAGAAAAGTAAAATATATTGTTAAACCACTGGCCTATGTGATCCTCAAGAACTAGAAATGAATCTTAATTTATTTTTAGCACCTCTACAGTGTCTAGCACATCATAGGAACTCAAGAAATCTTTCATATCAAAGGCTCTGGGGTCCTTGGTTCTTTGAAAACCCTATAGTTATTGCCCATTTTCTTTCAGCAGATACAAAGATCAAAACAGATGATTCCTGTGGGCTAGTATCTAGTAGGTGCCTGATAAATATTGACTAAAAGGATCTATTGTTTTAATACATCCTGACTCATTGTCTCCTTGGCAGTTTGCATTGCTATATGGAGTATGTTATCAATTATGTATTCCTTAGAAACTTTCCACAAATTATCATCATCATAAATTCAGAAGAGGTAATGTAGTCAGCTATGAATTATACATGTCTGGATTATCTATGCTATTTTTGATTTAAGTCCCTGGGAGCCAAGTCCTGGTAAGCAGTCCATGGCCCTTTTTTTGGGAGGGGAGGGTGAGCTTTCCCTTTCCTGCCGATTTGATGGCCTAGGGAAGTATTTGGGACCCCTGTGTCCCCTCAGGCCTTTCATCATGTCTTTGGCCTTTGGGGAGTCAAGCAGTGGGGTCTGCTACCCAGCTGGCTGGAATCTGAAGACCTTCTCCTGGTTTCCATGTGCTCAGGTTTCATAATGTCCTGTTGGCTTGGAGTGTTTCCTTTGACTGAGTTGGGAAATGGGAAAATGTATCAAACCCTCACTTAATTCACTAGATGATACATAATATTCTGTCTTAATAATTTGCAAATGGGCTGTTGAAGAGTTTGCTAAAGTCAAGTGATGAGTGCATAGGGACCCTTATTAACATGTCACAGCAGAGGTGTGGACAAATGATGTTAACATATAGTTGGATGAACAGACAGGAACCTGGTTCATTGTGAATCTAGGGCACCGTCAGTGAGGAGAGAACCTTGGCCATTGGACCTCATATAGTTACCTTAAAAGGGAATTTCAGCTGGTAGCTCTGTCGTCTTGTCCCATTGGAACAGACATATTAGTAGAATAACATTGATGATTGTCATGTGTATTAGTCTGTGACCTCCAAAGAAATAGAACCAATAGCATATATTTATGATAAGGTATTGGCTCACATGATTATGGAGACTGAGAAGTTCCACTAATCTGCCATCTGTAAACTGGAGTACAGGAAAGATGGTGGTGTAATTCCAAGGCTTGGGAACCAGAGAGACAATAATGTGGATTCACTTCAGTCCAGGTCTGAAGACCTGACAATCAGGAATGCTGAGGGCAGGCCAGTATCCCAGCTCAGTTAGGCAGAAAGCAAATTCCACCTTCCTTCTCCTTTTTTTTTGGTATTATGACACTCAGTGGATCGGCTAATGCCTCCCCAAATTGGGGAAGACCTTCTGTTTTACTGACTTCACCAATCCAAACCCTAATCTCTTCTGGAAACACCCTCACAGACACACCCAGAAATAATGTTTATCCAGCTGTCTGGGCATCCCATGGCCTAGTTAAGCTGACATAATTAACTATCACATTATCCAAATTCTTTTTTTTTTTTTTTAACTCTACCCACTAGACTTGGCTTATCATGTGGCTTGACTCTAGGGGGAGAAGATAGTGAATGGAGTTTGAATATTTGTTTTAGTTCTGAATATTTGATAAAGATTTTCCATGTAAATTAACAAATTGGTGTTTTGGTGTCTGCCCTGTCTGTAATACATTTTAGCTTGTCCGTCTCCATCTTTGAGGGCCTGATCAGCTCCAGGCACCAGCTAGATAGAGTCTTTGAGCCTTCAGTGTAGACAATCAAATCCTGGAACATGGAGGTAAAATAATATATTACTCAGCCATCTACTGGGAGCCAGTCCTTATATGAGGCACTAGGGCTAAAGCTGTGACTCAGGCATATAAGACCCCTCCTTTTCGGCCTGCTGCATGTTCTAGTGGGATTTATAGGTGTAAACCCTAAGTGGCCAGGGTAATTTCAGCCTAAGTCTAGGGCTCTGAAAAGGTAATTTGATGGAGAGTGATTGTGGGGCTGTTTTAGGTGGGGGTATAAGGTGACATGTAAACTGAGACTGGAGTGACAGAAGGGCCAGCCAAACCAACGTGATGGGGTGGGGGAAGGAGGCACACACAGAAGAGAACATTCTGAAGAGGAGGCACTGCAGGTTCCAAGGCATGAGGTGTAAGAAGCTTGGCATGTTAGAGGAGCAGAAAGAGGACCAGTGGGACTGGAGTGTCATGAGTGGGGGGTGTGTGGAAGTGGGTGATGGGAAGCCACTATTTAATTTTAAACAAAAGAATTTAGAGAAATCATTCATATGTTTGGTACTGAGGATACACTAGTGAATAAAACAGATAAACAACCCTTGCCCTCATGTTGCTTACAGACTGATTTGTGTTTCAGAGAGATCACTCTGACTGCTGCCTGGAGAAGGGAGTGTAGGGAATCTAGAATGGGGGCAGGGGCATCCAGAGTGGCTTGGATTCGGGAGTCAGGGTAGAGATGGAGAGAAGTGGATGGGTGTTAGATCTGTCTTGGAAGTGGCGCTGATAGGACTTCCTGCACATTAGAGTTAGAAAGACTTCTGCTTAGGACTTGGCAAGTTTTAGGGGTCCATCAGGGCTTCCTGTGGCTCAGTGGTAAAAAACCCACCTGCAGTGCAGTAGTCGCAGCAGATGAAGGTTCAGTCCCTGGGTCAGGAAGATCCCCTGGAGGAGGAAATGGCACCTACTCCAGTATTCTTGCCTGGAGAATCCCAAGGACAGAGAGCCTGTGGGGCTGCAGTCCATGGGGGTCACAAAGAGTCAGACATGACTGAGCAACTGAGCACACACATCGGATATCCGGTGAACATGCCAAGAAGGCAGTTGATATACGAGGCTGGAACTCTGGGGATTTTTAAGTCCTAGTGTGAAAATTAAAGAGCCATTGTCAGGAGATGCTGTCTTATAAGGCCCTGTGCTGCCGTAATTGGGTCCTTCTTTATGGGATTTCGGAGTTATATTTTCATTTCTAAATCCTCACAAATCTGAGGAGAATTGAAGAAAGAGAAACATGGAGGGCTGTTCTTCTTGGTCGTTCCTAGGCACCCCTAGCCGGTCTGTGGTGAGATCTCTGGGCATGGATCTATATCTCCTTTGCGTAAAAGGCATGATAGAATGCTGTGAGGCTCACACAGGGTGGGCCTTTCCTACTGCCTCTGGCAAAGGATCATCCTTAAAGATAGGCCACATATTAGAAAAACTACATGAAGACTCAGGACATCACTTTTTCAAGGTGACTGGCCTCTTCTCTCTACTCATGTGGATTTAGACCAT
>SJYV01044215.1:550453-563872 GCA_006410875.1 Neotragus pygmaeus
ACTCCAGTATTCTTGCCTGGAGAATCCCAAGGACAGAGAGCCTGTGGGGCTGCAGTCCATGGGGGTCACAAAGAGTCAGACATGACTGAGCAACTGAGCACACACATCGGATATCCGGTGAACATGCCAAGAAGGCAGTTGATATACGAGGCTGGAACTCTGGGGATTTTTAAGTCCTAGTGTGAAAATTAAAGAGCCATTGTCAGGAGATGCTGTCTTATAAGGCCCTGTGCTGCCTTAATTGTGTCCTTCTTTATGGGATTTCGGAGTTATATTTTCATTTCTAAATCCTCACAAATCTGAGGAGAATTGAAGAAAGAGAAACATGGAGGGCTGTTCTTCTTGGTCGTTCCTAGGCACCCCTAGCCGGTCTGTGGTGAGATCTCTGGGCATGGATCTATATCTCCTTTGCGTAAAAGGCATGATAGAATGCTGTGAGGCTCACACAGGGTGGGCCTTTCCTACTGCCTCTGGCAAAGGATCATCCTTAAAGATAGGCCACATATTAGAAAAACTACATGAAGACTCAGGACATCACTTTTTCAAGGTGACTGGCCTCTTCTCTCTACTCATGTGGATTTAGACCATGTACTTCCCACCCTGTAGTCTTACTTGCTACAACCGAGCTTCCTGAAGGCATGCTTGGTGCTCGGCACATAGTAGGTCTGCAGAAAGAGTTTCTTGAATTGAATTGGCAGTAATGGAGAGTTGATGATATGCTTTTTAAAGTAAACACATCATGATGATATATTGTCCCAAAATGACAAATTAGAGAACATTTCTGGCTTTACAGAAGGATTGTTTTTCTAAGGCTTCATCATGTGGGGGTGCTCAGTTGCTCAGTCATGTCTGACACTTAGACTTCATCATAGAATTTCTTTAAGTAATAAGCTCTAGGATGCCTTCTGTTTTCATGTAACTTTTCAGTAATGTGAATGTTGTTAAATTCAGACATAATTCTCTCTGTATTATTCAAAGAAAACACTTCTAATATAATATTCATCTGCATAAGAATTCTGAAAGTTAAATTGGTTTTTCTGAGCATTGAAGCACACACACACACACGTACTCTAAGCATTAACACACACACACACTCACTTTTTTTCTGGTTATAAAAATAATGTAAACACATTGTAGAAAATACAAAAAAGGAATCAACTGTAATCTAACCCTAGAGATAAGCGAGGCATTAGTATTCTAGTATTATTTTTTATACACAGAGGAATCATGCTGTGTATTTATTTATACTCTTTCTTTTTGCTTAATAGTAAATTGTACATAGTTTCTCCGGTTTCTAAGAGCACTCCATGAACCTCTTACTGGTTGCATAATAATATACCATGTAGATACCTTGTATACTTTTTCTGTGCATCACACTATGAGGACATCTTTGTACATTCATTTTTGTCATAATACTTATTGTTTGTTTTAAGATTTATTTCAAGAACTGGTCGAAGGTTATGAACATTATGAATATATTTTTGAAGGACTGTGCTCTGGAAGCGTTGTAGCATGAGGGCCAACTGTGCATTTTCAAATTTGATATACATTTTAAAGTTATAAATTTACTAAAGTATTTACTTCTTTAATAGATGGAAATGATATGATTTAAAATTTTTTGCTTTTAAATAAACATCACTTTTTAGAGCCACTTTAGGTTCACAGCAAACTTGAGCAGAAAGTGCAGAGTTGTGACTTACATAGCCCCTGTCCCCACATAAGCACAGCCTCCTGCACTGTCCTTATCTGCAGCATGAAAGTGAAAGTGAAGTTGCTCAGTCGTGTCCAACCCTTTGTGACCCCGTGAACTGTAGCCCACCAGACTCCTCCGCCCATGGGATTCTCTAGGCAAGTATACTGGAGTGGGTTGCCTTTTCCTTCTCCAGGGGATCTTCCCGACCCAGGGATCGAACCCAGGTCTCCTGCATTGCAGGCAGACGCTTTAACCTCTGAGCCACCAGGGAAGCCCTATCTGCAGCATAGCGGTACATTATAATGGTATGGTTTTATTTCCTGTTTCTTTGCTTATAGAAAGACTGGATGTTTAAAAAAGTGTCATTCATTTTTAGCACCTGTTTTGTGAATTGCACTCATGTTCTTTGCTTAGTGATTTTTTAAAAAAGATCTATTTATGTGTTTTATTTTTTGGCTGTGCTGGGTTTGCATTGCTGCATGCAGGTTTTTTTTAACTTTGCCTGGTGGGGGCTACTCTTCATTGTGGTGTGGAGGCTTCTCCTTGCGGTGGCTTCCCTTGTCGTGGATCACAGGCTTCAGCAGTTGTCGCGCAGGGGCTTAGTTGCTCTGTGACATGTGGGCTCTTCCCAGACCAGGGATTGAACCTGTGTCTCTTGCATTGCAAGGCAGATTCTTAACCACTGGACCTCCAGGGAGGCCCTGCTTGGTGACTTTTTTGATTGAGAAACAGACGAAATTATTGGTTGGAGCCTTTGTCACTTGTACAGTGTCTAATGCAGTGTTTCTTCAGGAGGGGTCTGTGAACCATGACCTTCTACATTTTTGGGCCCTTGCTTTGGTTCCCTTGGAGTGGGGTCCAGAAACCTGTGTGTTTAATAGGCCACGTGGGTGTCCTTACATACCCCAAAGATGGCCGAGAATCCGTAGTCATAAGCTTTATTAGAAACAAATATTTGAAGCATTATGTCCCCAAAAATAAGTATTAACTTTCTATTAACTGTAACAATAAGCATTATTTCCTATTAAAAGAGAAAGAGCTCACCAGCACATTTTCAGCAGTGGGAGAGTGTCAGAACCAGATTAGTCAGATCTCAAGTTTTCTTGCAAGATTGTGTTCTGATGACTAACATTTTATTATTCACAGGTGATTGTAACTGGGTTTGCATTCTTCTATTCTGTTGAGCAGGTTCATTCAGAAAAAGCTGGAAACTGCAGCAAATAAGATAGGTCTTGCAGCTCCAAATTCCTTTCAGGGAAATTTTTCTTACTGTCCCTATCGGTGTTACTCAGTCTATAGCGACTTCAGCCAGATTTCCAATAAAGAAAATGCAGAATCCTCATATTCCTCATTTCTGGTTTTTACAAGGAAATGTGAAAATCCTTAAAAACATGTATGTAAGTATACTTTTCTGCTTATATGTTATACTTAAAAAATAGTTGATAGTGGGATTTCCCTGGTAGTCCGGTGGCTAAACTCTGTGTTTCCACTACAGGGGGCGTGGGTTTGATCCCTGGTTGGGGAACTAAGATCTCCCATGCCACATGGTGTGGCCAATAAATAAATAAATTAAATTTTAAAAATAGTTGATAGAAGGGAGCACAGAAGCAGTTTATGCAAGGCATAAACTTATTTTCTAATGGAGCTTGCCTGTTTATTTGTAAACTGGACTGCAAATTGTCAGGATACCAGAAATTATCAAATTTCCAGAAATGGTAGCAACCAAGTAGTTATACATGAATGTATCCTTAAATGTCTAGGTTGGTACAGGAGGCCATAGGAAGGTCAGTGGCTTGGTGTGCCTTCTTTCCTATCGCCACTTCCAGGGCCACCTTCCTGATCAGCTGGAATGGGCAGGCCTGGGGGAGCTGGCAGAGACCTGGTCTGAGAGAGCATGACAGTGAGGTCCTGGACACGGTGGTTTAGGAGTCAGAGAGAGAAGGCCAGGCTCCCTGGGCTCGTGCACCCTGTGACTGAGCTGTCTTCTGCCCTCACAGGCTGGACAGGCTTCAGAGAGGAGGTGCAGAGGTGCTCCCTCCTGGCTCCTCACCTGGATGCTGGCTCTGTGAGGGTACTGGCTGCACCTCCAGCTCTTCAGCTTCTTCCACCATGCCCTTCCACTAATCTTACTCCAGTGAGTGGAGAACAAGAAGAGATGTCCCACCTAAGGGGGCCCAGCAGCCAGAGGGAGGAAGAATAAGCACAGCTGTTGGAACAGGCCTAAATGAAGTAGGAGACAGGTGGCCCTTGAGTGAAAAATAACTGGGGCATGATATGGACTGAATGTTTGTGGCCCTCACCCCCTCCCCTACCAAATTCATGTCTGAAGCTCTAACCTCAGTGTGATGGTATTTAGAGGTGGGGCCTTTGAGCAGTAACTAGGTTTAAGATGAGATCATGCGTGTGGGGCCCTTATGGGATTGGTGCTCTTATAAGAAGGGTAGAGCTCCTTTTTTCTGGCATGTGAGGACCCAGTGAGAAGGTAATTGTCAAGAAGCCAGGAAGAGAGCCCTCATAGTACATGCTGACACCCAGATCTCAGACTTCCTAGCCTTCAGAACTGCGAAAAAAGAAAACAACAACAAAAAAACACACTTCATTGTTTATTTACTCAGTCTGTTTATTATTTATAAGGTGTTTCATTATAACAGCCTCAACTGAGTAATAAGACAGATTAAGGAGATCGGAATACAACATAAAATTTCTTCCTTGAACTTAAATTTGTAAAAGTCAGTAGAGACACAGATGATTAATTTTAAGAATTGAATTAGTTGCCTACGAGGGAAAGTAGATGAAGTGCTGAAGAATCAGTGCCAGACACAAGGGGAGAAAAATCATGAGGGGGAAGATACAAGATTTGGAGGGCGGATCCAGGACAGCCAGCTTGTGAATAATAGGAATTGCAGAATGAGACAAAAAGCAGAGGGAGAAAAAACAATAATAGAATAAAGTTTACCTGAGTTGAAGGTAAATCTGAAATGTTCAATGAGTTCTAGGTAGAAATGAATTTTCTTTAAAATCCACAGTTTTTTCCCTGCTAAAAACCCTCAATTCCAAAGATGAAAAACAAGCATCTAGGCATAAGGAGGGAGAAAGCAATGGTACCCNGTAAATCTGAAATGTTCAATGAGTTCTAGGTAGAAATGAATTTTCTTTAAAATCCACAGTTTTTTCCCTGCTAAAAACCCTCAATTCCAAAGATGAAAAACAAGCATCTAGGCATAAGGAGGGAGAAGGCAATGGTACCCCACTTCAGGACTCTTGCCTGGAAAATCCCATGGGTGGTGGAGCTTGGTAGGCTGCAGTCCATGGGGTCACGAAGAATCGGACACGACTGAGCGACTTCACTTTCACTTTTCACTTTCATGCATTGGAGAAGGAAATGGCAACCCACTCCAGTGTTCTTGCCTGGAGAATCCCAGGGATGGGGGAGCCTGGTGGGCTGCTGTCTCTGGGGTTGCACAGGGTTGGACACGACTGAAGCGACTTAGCAGCAGCAGCAGGCATTGTGCTTACTGCTTTATATGCATTATCTTATGTAATTTCCCATAAAGTGGCCTTAAGAGTATAGTCACCATTACTATCAACAGATGACAAAAAGGAAGCTCAGAAAGTTCTAGACACTTGCTCAGGATCACACAACTAGAGGGACTGACATTTGAACCTCTTTGTCTGATGTTACTCTTTGCTCCTTTTTCTTGATATGTTACTTCTCAGATTTAGGGATTGTTTGCCTAAAACAATGACAATCAAAAAGCACACTGGGGTAGGGTAAGACCTCTGTACCACCAGGCTCCTAGTCTCAGCTTTGCCTCTGCCTACGGTGGAACTTCCATCCAGTCACCTGACATCTGAGTCTAAACGTTTTCACTGGTAAATGCAGGAGCTTGGTCTGAGTGACATCTCTGAGATCTCTTTCTAAGCCCCTGGTTCTCTGTGGATGCGTACATCAGGTGATGCTTACAAAGGAGCCTCTTCTGAAAGGAGCTAAACAGTCTTATTTTTGCCAGAAGTATCAAATGCGTCTGTGGTGTCTTGTAAGTTCCCAGATGACCTCATTGGTGTTTTTGTGTGTTGCCCAGGTACTCCAGGAGCAGATCCGTGCCCGGGACAACATTAGCTACGGAACTAATTCTGCCTTAAAGACCCTGGAGATGAGGCAGCTCTCTGGCCTGGGGGATCTCCGGGGAAGAGTGGCCAGGTGCGTAGTCAGGTATTGGTATCTCTGTGTCACGAGTGACTTCTCATCAACTTCATTTTAATGGAGAATACATTTATGAAGCGCCAAAGCAGAGTCTTTGTCTTTTTCTAGTACATTGTCTCCTTTGCCCATAAAATCTACTGGTGGAAGTTAGACCTTGTTTTGAGTAGCCCTGATTCAACTGTACTACTGTAGTTGGAGCTGTATGTGTGGAAGGTGATGAGCGGAGGGCTCAGTTGACCTGTGTAATTTGTAAGATTAATGTTATATATATTGAGCCCAATAATACAATGTTTGAACTTATAGTTTGTATGTCTTTTTTTGGAGGGGGGCATTTTACATATCTTATTTATTAGCTAAGATGGTCAGGACTAACTGATTTAAAAATTTTTATTAATAAAGTAAATCTAACATCTATTTTTTCTTATTTTAAATTAATTTTTATTGGACTATAGTTGCTTTACAGTAGTTGGTGTGTCTTTTTAAAATTTAATTTTCTCTGAGGTATGGCAGAAATCAACACAATATTGTAAAGCAGTTATCCTTCAATAAAAAATAAAATTTTAAATCTTTTCATTATTCTTTTTTGTTACGTTTTCTGAAAGTATCAGTCCATGGTAGATTGTACACTTGAAAAAGAGACCTTTCCTCTCAGGTCATAGGAAGGGTGCTGTTCTAGGGACTCACTACTGAAAAAGTGCCCCTTGGACCGACCAGCAGCGTCCCTGTCACCGGGGGCTTGTCAGAAGTGCACAATCTCTGAAGCATTCTCGGGCCTCTTCTGCCCTCTGCTGATATTAAGAGTCAAGCATGAGTGTACACGGGAGATGTGGAGTTAACAGGCAATTTGAATCAGCTTGCAGTGAAAGTGAGGGTGGTCTGCAGAGAGTGGGATGGGAGGAAAGGATCCAAGGTCTCTTTGGACCAGACAGGATTTTAGGGGGTATTTGTGCCAACAAAACTTGAAGGACTCTGAATATTGGGCCTGTGAATTCAGGTTTGCTAGATGACGTCGGTCTCATGGCAGAGGGCTCCTGGTTGCCACTCTTGTGGCATCATCTGGGTGAACCCCAGGCTCTGTAAGGCCCACGGTGGCAGATGCCCCCTTGAGCGCCTCATGTCTCTCTCCCATTGCACTGTACTTGCAGCGGTACTGCTTGTTACTCCCTGATTGGATCAGGCTCTCCTATATCTGTGCCTTTGTGCTTGCTGTACTTGGGCTTCTCTGGTGGCTCAGAGGTTAAAGTGTCTGCCTGCAATGCAGGAGACCTGGGTTTGATCCCTGGGTCGGGAAGATCCCCTGGAGAAGAAAATGGCAACCCACTCCAGTATTCTTGCCTGGAGAATCCCATGGACAGAGGAGCTTGGTGGGCTATAGTCCACAGGGTTGCAGAGTGGGACACGACTGAGTGACTTCATTTGTTCTTATACCTGCCCTCTCCCCTTCGTTCCTAACTTCTAGTCAGGCTTTAAAGTTCAGCCTTAGTTTTACCTCCTCCAGGAAGTTTTCCCAGATCCCTTTCTCCTGAACTTACCTACCACTCTCTGTGCTGTTGAGTTTCTCTGTTGCCTTGGGGCAGAGTACTTCATCTTTTTGTAACCTCAGTGCATAGAACCAGTCTCTGGAAGACAGTAGATACTCAATAAATGTTTATTTGGATGAATTAAAGATTTGGAAAATCACTGTTAATTGGACTTGAAGTTTTTTTGTGTGGAGATCAGCTGAAAGGAAACCCCAGCTCTGTTATACCTCTCGGAATTGGGAGGCTCTAAAGAGCTTCAGAGCTAGGCAAGAGTAGGAACTTCAGGAGAACTCTAGAAATTTTCCTAGTCACTTGAGTTGCAGATGAAGATTGAGTGAGGTGATATATGGAAGGGGCTTAGTGTGTACATGAGATGGAGTGAATATAAAGCAAATAGGACCTGTTATGCAGTGGCCATGAAATTATCCTTGTAACACTGGTTCTAATTACAAAATGGAGAAATTGTTTTGAAATACTTGCAGGAATTTTATATTTTTCCTCTGCAGTTTCTTATTAACGTCTCTACCCAGCTTGTTCCTTCTCTGTAACAAATGCTTTTACACCACATATTTTTGCTTTATTTTAGCATTCCATCTTTCTTCTGGAATGCTAATGAGACTTTGATTGTTGAAAGAAACTCATGTGAAATAATTCCTGGGTAAAGTTTTTAACTTTCTTGCGTTAATTATGTCATGGTTTTGAAAGGATATGAACTCTTTAAGTGATAGTCTTGGATTACCAGGCAGTATTATTCAGGTTTTAGTTTATAGTGTTCATGGATCCATTGGTGAAGTAATTGATAGGAGACAAACCCTGATGCCTCCCTGGAGAGCCAACAGGAAAGGGCAAAGGATAATTCTCTACGGAAATGATAGACATCCTTACTTCACTAAGCAGAACACACCTGAACAGGACTGTCTCAGAGAGTTTCCCATTCCTCCCTAACCCAAAGCCTGGAGTCTAGCTTTTCTGTTCATACTGGGACATTTGGTCCATTTTTTGGCTTACCATCTTTATTTGTCCAAGACTCAGTGGCTTCCTCCACTTTCCTCTCTCAGATCTGTTTGCATGGTATCAGAGTTTTAGAGGAAAAATACCTGTGTACTGAGGCAGATTAAGTCCAGATGCAAAGAAAAAAAAGAGACAGATTGGATATCATCAAGTTAAAATTTTTTGGCCATTATAAATAATGCTGTTACGCACATTCACATACGAGGTTGTGTGGTCATATGTTTTAATTTCTCTTGGATGTGTATACCTAGGAGTATAGCTGTTGAGCAATATGCTTTGTATATATTATAACTTTAATTAAAAACTGGATATTTAGGTAGTATATTGTAGCAATCCTGGAAGCTGATGCCCTTGGGCTTGTTTCTGTTGTTTGGTTAAGTGACTTAGCTGGACTATGTTAGTGATGTCTGTTTCTCCCACAACATGAAGCCTATTATATCAGAGTTGATGCCGACCCTCAGAGCCTGCACAGTCAGCCTGTGGTGATAGCAGTTTTTGCAAGGCTCTCTTTGACCATCTCTTTCCTTCATATTTTATTAAGCTGCCTGCCTCTGTTGGTGTCACACCCAAATCTTAGGCTCCGCTGATTCCTTGCAGATTACTCTACTGTTTTTTTCTTTCCTGTTTGCTCACTTTCTTCTTCTATGCAATTTAATCATTTTAAAAGTTGCTTTTATTGTATTATTATACAACCTAGTGTCCCCAATGTATTTCTTTTTTAAGTTGTAGTATAATGATTTACAATATTATGCTAGTTTCAGATGTGTAGCACAGTGATTCTGTTATACAAATATGTGTGTGTGTGTATATATATATATATATATATGTATATTTTTCAGATTATTTTCCCTCATAGATTATTACAAAATACTGAGTATGGTTCCCTGTGCTATACAGTAGGTCTTGTTGGTTATCTATTTTATGTATCTCAATGCATGTGTGCTCAGTCACGTGCGATTCTTTGTGAGCCCCATGGACTATATATAGCCTGCCAGGCTCCTCTGTCCACAGAATTTCCCAGGCAAGAATACTGGAACGAGTTGCCATTTCCTTGTTCAGGGGATCTTCCCTACCCAGGGATCGAAGCTGTGTCTCTTGAGTCTCCTGCATTGGCAGGCAGTTTCTTTACCACCTGAGTCACCAGGAGAGCCCTATTTATATATAGTAGCATGTATCCATTATGCTCTACTGTTTTTGACAATGTCCTAGGATGTAAATTGCTGTATAGTCTGATTCAGTTAAATCATCACCAGCATTTAAGGGCTAATGATGTATACATATAATCAGTTCAGTTCAGTCGCCCAGTCGTGTCTGACTCTTTGTGATCCCATGAATCGCAGCATGCCAGGCCTCCCTGTCCATCACCATCTCCNGAATGACATACTCATTAAAACCACTGGCAAAAAGCCTAATCCAAAAGTTTGATCAAGGTCAGTCTATTTATTTGTTTTAAATTCAAAACATCAGTATACAATCAGATGAAAGTGATCCTTACTTTTCTTCTACTTCTCAATGATAGCATTGTGTATGGATACTTGTCTTTCCCAATAGACTGAGCTCCTCAAAGATGAAGACTATGTTTTACTCATCACTGAAACTCCAGAACTTATCGCAGAGCTTAGTGCTTAGCCAAACCTCAAAACAAACTTGATGGATTCAATCATCTCAAATAAAAATCAATGTCAAAATTACATAGTGTCAAGGTTTGGAATGGATCATTAATATCCCTGGCTAATATTCAAGGAAAGAAAATTCTCATGACTTCATGTCTTCTTTGAAATTATGTTATTAAAATTCCTGGGTTAACCATGTTTTTCCTTACTATCAATGAGCAATAACGAATAACATAAACCTCATAATCTGAGTTGGAAAATTTGTGAACATTCTTCAACTTGTCCCTCACTTCTGCTATTTAATGAGTTGTCTTGTAAATTTTACCTTGAAATATCTTTCTAATTCCTCTCCTTCAATATTCCCACTGCCAGGTTCTAGTTTAGGCCTTAGGATGACAACCCTTAACACCATTGCAATAGCTTCTTANAGCATCTCCCTCAGGTGTGTCATTCATTGAAGATGTTAATAAGATTACGAAAGATGTGTATAAGAGACAGCCTTCAATATTCCCACTGCCAGGTTCTAGTTTAGGCCTTAGGATGACAACCCTTAACACCATTGCAATAGCTTCTTATCTCCACCCTCTCCAATCACTTTTCTCTCTGAAATACTTACCCAACTTGGGTACTTGGTCAGAAACTTTTGAGGGCTTCAATGATCTAAGAGTTAAATATCAAACTCCTTAAAATCATTCAAAATGCTCTGCAAACTTCCTACCAACCAAACTCATAAATGGAATTTACATAGGCTGTGTTCTAATCACACTGAACTATTTACCCTTTTCTGAAGAAACCGTTCCATTTCCCATGTTGTTCCTACAGCTCATAAAAACATTCATTCTACTTTATTTAATTGGAAAGGAAAATTTTTTTTTAAATTTATTTTAATTGGAGGCTAATTACAATATTGTAGTGGTTTTTGCCATATATTAATCTTTAGTTGCCTAAAATCAAATTCATCCTTAGAGGATGGACTCAAATGTTAATACTTTGGTGAACTCATGCGAATACTAGAAAGGAAATCTCAGGTCATTCTCTCCCCTTAGTGTTTCCCTAACAGTCAGACCAACTTTGCATTCACCATAGTCTCATATACAATAGAACTGTTTATAATTTGTCTTCCCTAAGTTGGATGTAAGCTCCTTCAGAGCAAGTACCACATCTTTGTTTCTGCATCTCTTGCAAGCCTTGGCCACAGGAGAAGCTTGACCAACATACTGTGAATTGTACCAGAGAGAAATGAACAACGATCTGCCTGAAACTGTACTGAACTATATCCAGTTTACTGGCATCTGTCTACACCTGGAGTGTTCCCAGTTTAAAATTTCAAGATTTAAGTTGACACTTATCATCTGTTAAACACAGCTGTCCCTCAGTATCCATGAGGATTGGTTCCAGGACCCTCCCTGGCTACCAAAATCTAAGGATGCTCAAGTCCCTTACAAAAAATGGCATACTAACTGCATATAACCTATGCACATCCTCCTCTATATCTAAATCATCTCTAGATTACCTACAATACCTAAAACAAAATAGTTGTTGGTGTATGGTAAGTTTAAGTCATGCTCTTTGGAACTTTCTGGAATATATTCCCAAACCCCAAATATTTTCGATCTGTGGTTGGTTGAATCCACAGATAGGAACCTGTGGATAGGGAGGGCCAACTATTATCTACCAGATAAATGATTCTAGTAAATACTTTTAGGGTTAATTCAGTTAATTCACAGTTAGTGAAATGGCATTTCACCAGAATAAAGTTTAATATAGTAGGTAAATAACATGGAACACAATGTCAATTTCAGTAAAATGCATTACATAGAAGTACATTAAAAAAATAACTAAAGAGAAACCCAAACTGGAGAGGTAAAGAGGTTTATAAAACAACTGAAGAACAATTATTTACCTCACAAATGCTACAGTAATGTGCTGGTTCTTCTTTTGTTCGCCCATGCCATATAATCTCTTTTCCTGCAGCAATGAGAGCGTCCCTCAACATCTGACACTGCTTCAGAGTTCTCAGAAGACAATACCTAGAGTGTGGGGGAAAGTTATTTGTGACCAGCAACTGAATGTTGAATATTTTAAGCATGAAAGATAACGCCAAGAGATTCTGTTCTAATATCTGTAAGTTCATTTTTATGTCATCAATTTCTCAGATATTCTCCAATTTAAAAAATAAGACTAATGCTTAGCAGGTCTGATCATGACAATTATTAGATCATTTACAGCTGAGAATAACTGGCATCTGAATATAAAAATATAATAACCTGACCATGTTTAAATATAAGTTGCTAATTTGGGCTCTTATTTGGGCAAGTCAATTAACCTCTTTGGGAGTCAATGTCTCATCCTTGAAATAGGGGTTTGAATCCCAGATGTGAATTCTATGATTTTAAGTAAAGTAGGAAAGCACATTATTTCTATCAACATTACCTAGACACTTANGCTGGATGTATTTGAGGTTATAGAGAAGAAGATAATCCAACCAAAAACCCATCTGGCAAAAATGAAACCTAAAGTGGGATGGAATTTTAGAAAATGGCCTGCTGTAGGCGACAGAAATGAAAATATACTTGAAACATTACAATAAAAAAACTGAAGAAAATGACAAATGATTATACACAGTATATTCATAAATCAATACATTAGGCAAAGATGTGTATAAGAGACAGGTTACCACACAATACAAAAATGGTTTCATTGTAGTATTGAAGACACTAAATTCCCTGATTTTGACTTGAACACTGTGAAATCTTTCATTCATATTACCATAATTGAACTTTCCTTATAATTTACACGTTTTCTAAACTCATGCTAATGATACAGTAAATTCTCACAATTTTTGATTTTCCTACAGTTTGCTATCATTACTTGTAGTTGTTTGCTAAGTTCTCTTACTCTCCTGTGGATCTTAGAGGCTCAGGTTCTTCGTGTGAATAGAGAAGTAAGACTAGATGATCTGTATGGCACTTTTCAGCTCTAAAATTTGGAGACAATGAAAACATCCTAAAGAAAAGGAAATGGGTTTAGCAACTGAATGCTGTTTGAAAGTAAAGGTCTTATCTGTTTTATGCATAGTCTATTCAGTGCTTAGGACAGTGCCAAACATGTAGTAGATGCTCAATAAATATAAGACTATGGAACCACTAATATTTAAAGTATGATAAATTATAGCATTTTAAATTTCTCTTAATTTATAGTTCCTTGCTATTTTATAAGTTACCAGGTTAAAGTATTATAACTTATCAGAACCCACATAAGTTAAAAGCCAGCACAGAAAAAAGATGATTAAAGATAGTCTGATAACAAATTTAATAAGCAAAAAGTAATATAAACTTTATAGTTGTAAGGCAAATTCCTTAAGTATCATATAGCAAT
>SJYV01044215.1:576309-609026 GCA_006410875.1 Neotragus pygmaeus
CGGGCAGCGCGCTCGCGGGCGCCATCACTGAGTCTGACGGGAAGTCAGGAAAACGAGTCCCCAGGGAAACACGCTGGCTGCTTCTAGTTCCGGACGTGAACGTGGCCCTGGCAATGGATACCGACGTGCGTTATCCCTCATCACCGCGTAGAGACGCACCCCTGAGGCTGGGCGGGTGTCCCGGCGGGCCTGGGCTCAGCTCGCCTTCCTCGGAGTGTGGGGCTTCACTCTTCGGGGCTGGGGACCTGAAATGTGACCGTTTAAAGAATCTACCCCCAACTCCTTCCCTGCCCTTCTGCAAAGTGTGAGTGCATCGAGTTGAGCCAAGATGCAATAAAGGCAGGGCTTGCCCCACGCCCGGATGAAAATGCTTTTTGAACGTGTAACAGAAATGCATTCATCCCTAGAAACTGGAATCGGGCAATTCTCTTGCAGGGGCTTGTTGGGGCAATCCTTTGCTGGAGCAGACCTCCCTGGGAACTATGCCGGGTCCCTGGCAGAAGAACCTGCTCCGTCACATTTGCACCCCAGAGCTGACTATCCTGTTTTATCGGGAAATGAGTGGCTTGTCCTAGACTCTTTACGGGAGCCCAAGACCGGGCGGTTTGACCGCGGTAAGGGAGATGAAGGAAGACTCCAGAAAGAGGAGCAGGTCCTCACAGGGTTAGAATTATGACGAAAAAATTGACTTCGGATAGGGAAAATTCTGAACTATAGAATACTTGAAACATAATTTAACGTTTTGAAATATTATATATATATAAACTAAAATGCCTGTGGTTATTAGGCAACCAAATGAAGAGATGAACTTTTTTAGTCCTATATGATATAGGATTGATCAACGGCGCTATCGTCTTACTACTAATATTAAAGTAACTATTGCTTAATAATTTAAATGACAACTTCTCAAAATTCTTGGAAAAGACATTTGAAGGGGTGTTCCCCTTTCCAATGAAACAATTTGAATGCAGAGATCTGTAAGAACATACATTACTGGGAACAGACTAGAATAGCAGGAGTGCCAGCTCCTATGGTAGGTGTAATTTCAGGGTTTAGGGAAACTGCCGAGCTGGCCTCCAGAGCAGCTGCGCCGGGTCGCTTTGCTGCCAGCAGTGTCTGGGGTCCGCCTCCATCCTCATCAGCCTCCGCAGTTGCCACAGTTTTCCTTACAGTGGTTCCAATGTGTGCAGTTCCACTAAATTTTCAATGATGAAACAAAAGCAGTACCTACCGACAATGCAGCAGTCCTCAAGCCTGAATATGAAGTATGGGGAAACTTGACAACTCAGGAAAAACTATCCATGAGAGTGAAATGGGCTTCCCTGATGCCTCAGTGGTAAAGAATCCATGCAGGAGACAGGAAAGGAATATGTGCACACACACACACACACACACACACACACACACATGTACATGCATGTGCATTCGTGCATGCATATCCATGTGCATTCATATGGATAAACTGGTGAATGTATTCTTTTTGAATAAATGTATTACTTTTATGTCTTTTCTCTTCTTGAGCTGGAGAGGCAGACGTTCAAAGGAGGAGAGGGAAGGCGGGGATCTCAACATGTGAGGAGCCTGCCTGTTCTCTCATGTGGAAATGTGACAGGTAAATTGGGCTAGGAAGGTCTTCCTCCTGAATAGAGATTTTAGATCAACTATCACTCAGTTGATCTTTTCTATCTGAATGATAGAAGTGGTGAACGTCTAGATGAGTGATCCCCAAACCTCAGAACACTTGAGAAAATGTAATAAAATTCATCTTTTTAGGGGTGAGGCTCAGAGAGCTGTTTTTTATTCAGCCAGATTTGGGGAACTCTGGTTCCATCCCGATCTTTCTGATCTTGAATTTCAGACATTCTAATTAACGGAGGACGTTGTTAAAAATGGAGATTTGGCGACTCCTCCCAAAATTCGGACTCAGTAGGCATAGGGTGAGGTCCCACCCCGGAAACCTCATTTTACAGTCAAACCTGGTGATTCTGTTAACACTGACTCCTAGTTCACAATCTGAGAGGTAATTCTGGGAACTTTAAAAAAGTAGACATCAGGGCTCCACCCCCAGACCAATTACATCAGATTTTCAGGGATTATAACTAAGAAACTGACTTTGTTAAATGCTCCCAGGTAATTCTAACATGTAGCTTGAATGAAGAGGATCCTAGCTAAACAAGGGATGTCTATGGTGAAGTTGGCATTTGATTGTATACTTGGAGAGATTTTCCAACACCACAGTTCAAAAGCATCAATTCTTTGGCACTCAGTTTTTTTTATAATCCAACTATCACTTCCTTTCATGATTATTGGAAAAACCACAGCTTTGACTAGATGGACTTTTGTCGGCAAAGTAAGGTCTGCTTTTTAATGTGTTGTCTAGGTTGGTCATAGCTTTTCTTCCAAGGAGCACGTGTCTTTTAATTTCATGGCTGCAGTGATTTTGGAGCCAAATAAATAAAGTTTCTCACTGTTTCCATTGTTTCTTCATCTATTTGGTATGAAGTGATGGGACCGGATGCCATGATCTTCATTTTTTTGAATGTTGAGTTTTAAGCCAGCTTTTTTACTTTCCTCTTTCACTTTCAACGAGAGGCTTTTTAGTTCCTCTTCACTTTCTGCCATAAGTGTGGTGTCATCTTCATATCTAAGGTTGATATTTCTCCTGGCAATCTTGATTTCAGCTTTCACTTCATTGAGCCAGCAGTTCTCATGACGTACTCTGCATATACATTAAATAATCAGGGTGACAATATACAGCCTTGACATACTCCTTTCCCAATTTGGAACCAGTCCCTTGTTCTGTGTCCAGTTCTAACTGTTGCTTCTTGACCTGCATACAGATTTCTCAGGAGGGATTGGGGGCAGGAGGAGAAGAGAACGACAGAGGATGAGATGGCTGGATAGCATTACTGACTCGATGGACACGAGTTTGGGTGAACTCCGGGAGTTGGTGATGGACAGGGAGGCCTGGCATGCTGCATTTCATGGGGTCGCAAAGGGTCGGACATGACTGAGCGACTGAACTGAACTAAACTGTTGCTTCTTGACCCGCATACAGANGAACTCCGGGAGTTGGTGATGGACAGGGAGGCCTGGCATGCTGCATTTCATGGGGTCGCAAAGGGTCGGACATGACTGAGCGACTGAACTGAACTAAACTGTTGCTTCTTGACCCGCATACAGATTTCTCAGGAGGCAGGTAAGGTGGTCTGGTATTCTCATCTCTTTAAGAATTTTCCACAGTTTGTTGTGATCCACACATTCAAGGAATCTTGACTTTAGCCTAGTTTTCTTGCTTTTTCTATGATCCAGCAGATGTTGGCAATTTGATCTCTGGTTCCTCTGCCTTTTCTAAATCCAGATCGAACATCTGGAAGTTCTTGGTTCACATACTCAGTTCTCAGTTCAAGGTTCAGAAAAGCTGTATAATTAATTCAAGATCATACATCTCACTAGTTTTGGAACCAGCACTGGATTCTGAGCTCAAAGATCTCTTTTAATACATCTTACTGTCTTCTTCCATTGAGAGGTGCTGTGGAAAAATAAAAACAAGCTTGTTTAATTCAATTTTGAAATTAAAATGAACTGATGACCCAAATGCTTTATATAAGGTGTGTTGTTTAGTCGCTGAGTCGCGTCCGACTCTTTGGGACCCGTGGACTGCAGCCAGGGCCTCCCAGAGTTTGCTCAAGTTGTCCATCGAGTCAGTGATGCCATCCAACCATCTCATTCTCTGTCGTCTCCTTCTCCTCTTGCCTTCAATCTTTCCCAGCATCAGGGTCTTTTCCAATGAGTCAGCTCTTTGCATCAGGTGTCCAGCGTATTAGAGCTTCAGCTTCAGCATCGGTCCTTCCACATAAGACATGTATAATGTGTTACAGGCTTAAGTGGGTCACATGCATGTAATGTGATGAGTGACTAACCCGTGGGACAGTTTCGTCAGCTGCTGACTTATGGGCATCTTGACCATGTGGAGTGAGGTATGGACGCCCCACAGACATACTAGTAACTTTTGCTGGAGACCCCCTTCTGAGAATGCCAGTCAGTTCATCTCAGGCAGGGGCCATCTGGAACAGTTACTGCCTCCTTTCTCTGGTCCAGAGTTGCTCTGAATCTCAGCGGAACATTAATTCGTGTAAAAAATTGAGGAAGAATCCTTAATCTCTTGTCCCCCTTTTTGTGGTGTTTCCAGCTTGTCGGGCACAACCTTTGAGGGGTGTGACCACAGCTGTCGTCCAGCCTTCTGCCTGGCCGGTGATGTTACTGGCTGCCGCACTCAGGAGACTTGGCCTTGAAGGGGGCAGGTTCATGCTGACTCACCGAGAGCTCCCAGGAGCCCGAGGCTTTCTGCACGCCGTCATTAACTGCCCCACCCAGGGTTCCCTGAGTCACCGTAAGGGGAGGGACAGTATGTAGTGCTTCTGGGCTTCCCTGGGCTCAGATGGAAAAGTGTCTGCAATGCAGGAGACCCGGGTTTGATCGCTGGGTCAGGAAGATCCCCTGGAGAAGGAAATGGCAAAGCACTCCAGTATTCTTGCCTGGAGAATCCCATGGACGGAGGAGCCTTGCGGGCTACAGTCCATGGGGTCACAAAGAGTTGGACATGGCTGAGTGCCTTCACTGTCTCTCTTTCAGTTAAATGTAGGACTTGTATATATTCTGCACTCACATAAGTTTTGGACAGGTACATTTTTGTTAGCGGATCATAACACAAAAACTTTGGTTTTGAATGTAGACTTTGAGTTTGAAAGAAGGATGAGGGTTATTCCAAACACTGGGAATGTTCCAGGTTCTAAATGCTCAGTTGTGCTCTGAATGGTCACTGGAATGCTACTGAGTAGTGCTACTTTTGTACAATGCATAATTGCAACCCGAGTCACCCACCGACGTCTGTGTGCCCTGTGTGAATTTCTCTTTCTCCCTTCCGGTGGTCTGAAGCGACAACTTCAACCTGCAGGTGAACAGCAGCCCCTTCTGCCCACCTGCTTCTCTGTGTGGCAGACGATTCTGACTATATATTAGTATATGTATATATACATCATATGGGCCGCGCTATATACATAAGATGCATGGCACTGGAGGGTGAGTGGCTGAGAGGAGATACCCCACGTCCAAGGTCAGGAGTGGTGTCCGTGAGGAGATACACTACGTCCAAGGTAAGAGAAACCCCAGTAAGACAGTAGGTGCTGAGAGAGGGCATCAGAGGCCAGACAGACTGAAACCACAGTCACAGAAAACTAGCCAATCTGATCACACGGACCACAGCCTGGTCTAACTCAGTGAAACTAAGCCAGGCCATGTAGGGACAGCCAAGATGGGTGGGTCATGGTGGAGAAGTCTGACAGAACGTGGTCCACTGGAGAAGGGAATGGCAAACCACTTCAGCNAAAATGATGAAATAAGTGTGTAAGCAAATTAAAAAGGAGGAAATGAGCATCTTAGGCTAAGATACCTAAGTGGTATCATCTGCTTGAGAAACATGGATAAACAGATAACGTTCTGTTTCTGACCTTATCTTAGAGAAGACGTTGGGGAACGAGAAGACTTGTATACAGGGTTTCTGGAGAGGAAGTTACCTGTTATATATTAAAAAACATATTCCCTTCATCTTTTCTACACTGCCTGTGTTTAAAACCAGCTTGCTCTTTACTGGCTGAATAACGTGTATAAGTTTTGACCTTTCTAAGTCTCAGTGTCTATAAAATTGAGGTAATACATTCGTTCCTCAAAAATCATTTTTACCGTTAAATAGCATAATGAATTTTGGGAGAATCACCTAACAGAAATTCAATAAATGATGATGACATTGATAATAATGATGATAATTCCTTTCTCCTCCCAAAATGTATTTCTTATATAGGAGCACAATATTTTAGAATTAGGGGCTTGCAATATCAACACATAGTTGTGCTATAAAGGTGAACTATGGCTAAAATAAAGAACGTCTTGGGGTTATCCCTCCTTCCTTGAACCAGTCACCTTGATCTCTCTTCCCTAGACAGTACTCACATTTCTCTTAGGGACTGTCCCACTACTAACCTGCTTGATTCTTCTAGGTAATTCTTCTAGGCTCATTCCTTCATATATAATGAGGCATACATTGCCATTTCTAATTAAGGTATTGGTTGATAATCAGAAGTTCTTGAAAAATTGAAATTCAAACTATATCTTATAGTGCTTCAAAATCTGCTGGTAAGAATGTTGGTATTGTTTGTTCCTTGTACTATAAATATAACTGACTTAAAACCAAAACTAATTTATCAGTATAATATTAAGTAGCTCATAGGATCATTGAGTGGAGAAGGAAATGGAAACCCACTCCAGTATTCTTGCCTGGAGAATCCCAGGGACAGAGGAGCCTGGTGGGCTGTTGTCTATGGGGTTGCACAAAGTTGGAAACTACTGAGGCAACTTAGCATGCATGCATGCATGCATGCATTGGAGAAGGAAATGGCAACCCAATCCAGTATTCTTGCCTAGAGAATCCCAGGGACAGAGGAGCCTGGTGGGCTGCCATCTATGGGGTCACACAGAGTTGAACACGACTGACGTACTTAGCAGCAGCAGCAGGATCATTGGGAACACTGGAGAACTAGACTTGGAAAACAGGCAGAAATAAAAGGAGGGTAGGCAGCAATCACAAGACAAACCAAAGAACCAATCCAATGAGACAATGGCTTATCTTACATAGATCATTTGATGTCAGCCCTTGTGCTATTATATGTGAATGTCACTACAGACAATGCTTCCGTTGCTGATATATGTGAGTGTAATTACAGACAATGCTAATCTGTACAACGCAACTGCCCCAGGCATTGATGTCTCTACCCAGCCACAACAGCTGAAAATAGTTCCATATTTAAAATCTTATCAGTACATACATAAAGCTGTAAGGCTTTCATAGGAGAAATTGAAGATGGCACAAATAAATGGGAGAATATATCATGTTCATGGGCTTCCCTGGTAGCTCAGTTGGTAAAGAATCTGCCTGGAATTCAGGAGACATTGGTTTGATTTCTCAGTCTGGAAGATCCCCTGGAATAGAAGTCAAGTGGGCTTTAGAAACCATCACTATGAACAAAGCTAGTGGAAGTGATGGAATTCCAGTGGAGCTATTTCAAATCCTGGAAAATGATGCTGTGAAAGTGCTGCACTCAATATGCCAGCAAATTTGGAAAACTCAGCAGTGGCCACAGGACTGGAAAAGGTCAGTTTTCATTCCAATCTCAAAGAAAGGCAATGCCAAGGAATGCTCAAACTACCGCACAATTGCACTCATCTCACACGCTAGTAAAGTAATGCTCAAGATTCTCCAAGCCAGGCTTGAGCAATACATGAAACGTGAACCCCCTGATGTTCAAGCTGGTTTTNTTTTTTTTTGGCTATGCCCTGCAGCCTGTTAGGATCTCAGTTCTGGGACCAAAGATTGAACCTGGACCACAGCAGTGAAAGCCCAGAATCCTAACCCCTAGGCCACCAGGAGACTCCCCTGGTCTTGATTTTTGATGGGTGTGTATAAAAGAATTGGAAGTGGAGAGGTTAGGTGGACTCCTAAATGAATTTATTAATTTAATGCCATGGACGAGAATACATGTCACTAATGTTTTTGAAATTACCTCTGAAAAGGTTTGATGTGGTATTTACAAATGAATTTTCTTTTCCAGATCTCTCAGCTTTTAAACAGAGTGGACTTATCAATATCAGAGCAAAGCACCAAATTGAAGATGTCCCACAGAGATAGTAACCACCAGCTTCAGCTTTTGGATACTAAGTGAGTAATCTACTTAGAAAAATCTATGTTTTGGTTGATATTCTTTATACTACAGTTTTTTCCCCTTTTGGTTTTTATTTATTGTACAAAGTGAAAACCATAATGGAAATTCACAGGGAAAGTTTCCTTGTAGCCTGTTACCACTTTACCTTCCTAATTATTGTTTTTAGTGACTGGATAATAATCCATATATTCATCCAATAAATATTTCTGGGCCTAGATGAACATGGCCTGAGTGCTGAGAATCTGAAGAATAGGCTTTGTTCTTACCCTTGTGGAACTGATAGTCTAGGGAGCTGATGAATGTTAATGGAATAATCACTTAAATTAGTGCATGCTATGTTATTACTAAATGGTGATACATGCTTTGAAGGAAAGGTACATGGTTTCGGCAGGCTGATTAATGGTTCCTGCAAATATCACCATGTTCTAATTCCTGTGAATATGTTATGGCACTGTTGTTGTTCCCTCACTCAACCGTTTCAGCTCTTTGCGACCCCATGGACTGCAGCATGCCAGGCTTCCCTGTTCTTCACCGTCTCCCAGAGCTTGTTCAAACTCATGTCCATTGAGTTGGTGAGGTCATTCAACCATCTTATCCTCTGTCGTCCCCTTCTCCTGCCTTCGATCTTTCCCAGCATCGAATGAGTCAGTTCTTCATATCAGGTGGCCAAAGTATTGAAACTTCAGTTTTAGCATCAGTCCTTCCAGTGAATATTCAGGGTTGATTTCCTTTAGGATTGACTGGTTTGATCTCCTTGCAGTAGTAGGGACTCTCAAGAGTCTTCTCCAACACCACAGTTTGAAAAAATCAATTCTTTGCAGTCAGCTTCTTTATGGTCCAACTCTCACATCCGTACATGACTACTGGAAAAGCCATAGCTTTGTCTATACAGACCTTTGTCAGCAAAATAATGTCTCTGCTTTTTAATATGCTGTCTAGTTTTGTCATAGCTTTTCTTCCAAGGAGCAAGCGTCTTGTAATTTCATGGCTGCAGTCACCACCCACGGAGATTTTGGAGCCCAAGAAAATCAAGTCTGTTACTGTTTCCTTTGTTTCCCCATCTGTTTTCCATGAAGCGATGGATCAGATGCCATGATCTTGGTTTTTAAATGTTGAGTTTTAAGCCAACTTTTTCACTCTCCTCTTTCACTTTCAAGAGGCTCTTTAGTTCTTTTTCGCTTTCTGCCATAAGTGTGGTGTCATCTGCATATCTGAGGTTATTGATATTTCTCCCGCAATTTTGATTCCAGCTTGTGTTTCATCCAGTCCAGCATTTTTCATGATGTATTCTGCATATAAGTTAAATAAACAGGGTTACGATATACAGACTTGATGTACTCCTTTCCCGATTTGGAACTGGTCTGTTGTTCCATGTCCAGTTCTAACTGTTGCTTCCTGACTTGCATACAGATTTCTTAAGAGGCAGGTCAGGTGATCTGGTATTCCCAACTCTTTAAGAATTTTCCACAGTTTGTTGTGAATCACACAGTCAAAGGCTTTAGCATTACCAATGAAGCAGAAGTAGATGTTTTTCTAGAATTCTCTTGCTTCTTCGATGATCCAGTGGATGTTGGCAATTTGATCTCTGGTTCCTCTGCCTTTTCTAAATCCAACTTAAACATCTGGCAATTCTCAGTTCACATACTGATGAAGCCTAGCTTGGAGAATTTTGAGCATTATTTTGCTAGCATGTGAAACGAGTGCAATTGTGTAGTAGTTTGTACATTCTTTGCCATTGCCCTTCTTTGGGATTGGAATGAAAACTGACTTTCCAGTCCTGTGGCCACTGCTGAATTATGGCACATTAAATGGCAAATAGGAACTTTGCAAATGTGATTAAATCAAGGTCTTAAGATGAGTAATGTTATCTGTATCATCATTATTGATGTAATCTCTAGAGTCCCTGTAAGACCGAGGCAGGAGGGTCAGAATCAGGAAAGAAGGCCATGTGACAATGAAAGTGGAGATTGTAGTGTGATGTGCTTTGAAGGTGGGGAAGGGGGCCACAAGCCACAGAAGACAGGCAGTCCCTAGAAGGTGAAAAAAGCAAAGGAATGATTCTCCCCTCAGACCCTTCGGAAGGGACCACCTCCACTCACACTCCAACTTTAGTCCAGTGAGACTGAATTTAGACTTCTGGCCTTCAGAACCAAAAGGGAATAAATGTGTAGTTTTAAGCCACCAAGTGTATGGTGATTTGTCACAACAGCTGGGGGAAATGAATACAGTAGTGCTGCTGGGGTGAGTGACCGAGGCCTGGTCGTAGGGCCTTCCTGAGGAGGTGGTGTTCTGAGTGAGAGCTGAAGAATGAATGGCATTCCCTAGCCCTTGGACTACAAGGAGATCAAACCCATCAGTCCTAAAGGAAATCAATCCTGAATATTCACTGTAAGGACTGATGCTGAAGCTGAAGCTCCAGTACGTTGGCCACCTGAAGTGAAGAGCCAACTCATTGGAAAAGACCCCGATGCTGGGAAGGATTGAGGGCAAAAGGAGAAGGGGGCGGCAGAGGAGGAGATGGTGAGATAGCATCATCAATTCAATGGACAGAGTTTAAGCAAATTCCAGGAGTCAGTGGAGGACAGAGGAGCCTGGCATGCTACAGTCCATAGGGTCGCAAAGAGCTGGGTTTGACTCAGTGACTGAACAACAAAGTAAACAGTGCGGTGAGGACCCAGGAGATGGAAGAGCCTGTCATGTGAGAAGTGTGACGTGAAGGATATGCACAGTGTAGAAGGGGCTGGGTCAGGGCCTGAAGGTGGGGAATGAGGCTAGAGAGGAGGCAGGCCAGTGTACAGGACTTCACAGTCAGGACTTCCTGTTTCTTTCCCTAGAGCAATAAGAAGCCATTGAAGGATTTTAAGCAGGTAGGGTGATACAGTCAATTTATGTTATTTTTTTTAGTGGTCTTGATTGCAGTTGGAAGATGGATCACAAGGGCTGAAGCCAAGTTGTGGATTGGGGACACTGTAGGCATTTAGATGAGAGAGGTCTGTGTTGGGGGAAAGCTGAGCTGTCTCGTTAGGACACTGTGTGGTGTTATACTTTGCATTGTGTTTCAGTGACACTTTAAACTGGATTTGCCCCCCAGTGAAACTCATCTGCTGCTCTTCTGCTGAATCATAGAATGATATACTTTTCCCTGTCACGAATCTTCATAAGCTTGGCAAATTTCCTGCCAAAGCAGAGCCCATAGTGACCATATATGTTTATTTATGTATGTTTGTATTTGACGATTATATTTTTTAGAAGCTGACTTTGTTAGAGATTTGTGACAATTTTTTATTATTATTTTTATGGCCACACCACGAGGCATATGGTACCTTAGTTCCCTGACTAGGGGTCGAACCCATTACCCCTGCAGTGGAAGCACAGAGTCTTAACCACTGCACTGCCAGGGGAAGTCTCTGGAAATTGTAAATTAATCATTCTTCTGGTTCTTCTATCTTCTATCTCATTATCTCCATGCTTAATACCACTTCAAGGTCATTGATGATTTAACAGGAATTCTCTTACAGAAACCATGTTTCCTTTCCTCTGTATTTATATTATTCCTGAGTTATGTCACTCTTTCTCGTAGATCCTACAAGCTTGCCAAGTGCAGAAAGATCTCCTGACCCCTTCCTTCCATCGTACAGGAAGAAAATAAACATATTAGTATTTTTTTTTTTCTGGGAATTTTCTCCTTAGCAGATATTACTAGTCAGCAGACATGAACATCTTTATTTTTCTTCCTACAATTTAAAGTCCGGAAATCTAGACACAAAGGCTGTTCACAGAGGAAAGGGTACTAACCCTGGGGCCTTTGTTGAGAAAGACAGATTAGAGACCCAAAGGTAGAACCCTGGTTGGATGAACTAGGGAAAAAACACACTCTGCAGAGAATTCATAAAGAAATTACCTGTCTTAGTCTTGATTCTGAGTTGAAGTGTAAAAGATATTCCTAAAAAATTCTAAACCACAGTACAAGCTTTATGTGGATTTAGACTTAGAATTCACATTACCCAACCACTTTGAAGAAACCAAAACAGATATTTTACCTTAGAATGATCTCTGGTAGTAGCCTAAGATGCCTGGCAGAAGCAAATACAAATATGCAGACTTCAAGGCTCCCCACAGGCAAGTTAAGTTCTAAGGAACATAAATGTACATCAGAAATTATAGACCAACACAAGGGAAAAAAATCACATAAATAATAAAGTGAGAAGAAACAACAATAAGCAGAATCAGACTCCTAAGTACTGCATATATAGGAATTATTGGATAAAATGGATGTGTGTGTGTATATGTATGTATGTGTATGTGTGAGTATCCACATACACACTTTTTGAAAATATGACAAAGGAATAAGAGCTTACCAAAAGTTAACAGTCAGGGGATTTCCTGGTAGACCAGTATTTAGGGCTCTGTGCTCTTGTTGCTGAGGGCCTGGGTTCAATCCCTAGTTGGGAACTAAAATCCCACAAGCCACGTGGTGTGGCCAAAAAATAAAGTCAGAATTGACAAACAACCAAATTGGGCTTCTAGAAAATATAGTCATTGAAAACAAAATGTAACTTCCCTGACGAGGGAGCCTAACAGTGACCCAGGTGCCTTGGATTCCAGCCTATAACTCTACCTAGAGGTGGAACCTAGCCTATTACCCCACTTTATTGCTTAGTAGAGCCCTTGGCCTTGCCCTAGCAAGGAACTCAACAAACAATACTTCCTAAAAGCAGAACATACCCTGTGACCCTACCTGACTAGGGAGCCAAGATAGCAATCCCACTCGACCACAAGCACAGCCTCCAGATTCACTTGACTTCACAGTACAGCTGGTGACCCTGCCTGACCAGGGATTCTGGCCAGTGACCTTCCTTACCAGTGGTGCACAGTTAGCAGCCTACCCAGTTGTGGAGCCTGAAGCTCTATCATGGGGGTCCAACCACCCTACCAGGGAACATAGTGACCCCACCTGACCAGAGGGAATGGCAGAGTTCAGTTAGTGGCTCCATTTGACTGTGCAACCCAGCCAGCAGCCCTGCCTACCCTGGAAGTCCAGCCAGTAGAATCACGTGACCGTGGATCCCAGCCAACAGTCTCCCTCCACCTCTACTTCAGAGCATGGGCAATAGCCCTGCCCAGCTAGAGACCTAACAGCTATAGAACATCTCATCCAACAGCAGCAGGATACATATTCTTTGGAAGTACACACAGAACATTCCCAGGATAGATCATATATTAGGCAACAAAATAAGTCTTAAGAAACTAGATCAAAATCATGTCAAGTAACTTTTCAAACCAAAGTGGTATGAAACTAAAAATTAAAACCAATACAGTATTGTAAAGTAGAATAAAGTAAAAATTAAAAAAAAAAGGTACAAAAACAAAACAAAACAAAAAGTTAAAAAAATATGACAGGAGTAAATTTGAAAAACTCACAAATATGTGGAATTAAACAGCACAACACATTCCTGAACAACCAGTGGGTCAAAGAAGATCAAAAGGAAGATTTTTAAAAATCTTGAAACAAATGAAAATGGAAACACTCTGTCTGTAGAATTCTCCAGGCAAGAATACTGGAGAATTCCCTCCTCCAGGGGATCTTCCCAACCCCAGGACTGAATCCAGGTCTCCTACATTGCAGGCATCTGAGCCACCAGGGAAGTCCACCAAAACTTATGGGATGCCACAGAGGCAGTTCTGTGAGGAAATCTGCAGTATTAAATCCTTCCATTAAGAAAAAAGAAAGACCTTGAATAAACAACCTGACTTTATACCTCAAGGAATTTTAGAAAAAGAAGAACAAATTAAGCCCAAGATAGCAGGAAGAAGGAAATGATTAAGATAGACCAGAAATAAATGAGAGAAGAGTAAACAACAGAAAAAAATTGGGGGGAAATAAAAAAAAGTAATTGTCAGGCCAAACAGACAAAACTTTCTCTAGACTAACCAAAACAAAAAGGGGGTTCAAATAAATAAAATTATAAATGAAAGAGGAACTACTACAACAGACAACACAGAAATACAGAGGATCGCAAGAGACTGCTATGAACAATTGTATGTCAACAAATTGGATAACTTAGAAGAAATGAATAAACTCCTGAAACTAGCTACTAAGACTGAATCATGAGGAAATAGAAAATCTGAACAGGCCAGTGATGAGTAAGGAGATTAAATCAACAATCTAAAACCTCTCAACAAAGAAAAAGTCTAGGACCAGATAGCTTCATGAGTGAATTCTGTCAAACAATTAAAGAAGAATTAATGCCAATCATTCTCAAACTCTTCCAAAAAGTTGAAGAAAACACTTCCAAAGTCATTTTACAAGGAGCATAATTCTGATAACAAAACCAGATACACACTACAAGAAAAGAAAATTACTGACCAATATCTTTGATAAACATAGTTGCAAATGCTAACAAACCAATTCAACAGCATTTTAAAAGAATCATGCACTGTGATCAAGTGGAATTTATCCCTGAGATGCAAGGATGTTTCAGTATATGCAAGTCAATCAGTGTGATACATCACATTAACAGAATGAAGGATAAAAATGATATCCTCTCAGATGCAGGAAAAGCATTTGACAAAATTCAACATCATAATAAAGACTCCCAATTTAAGTATATTAATAGAATGTATCTCAACATAATAAAGGCACATATGACAAGCCCACAACTAACATAATACTCAGTGATGAAATTCTGAAAGCTTTTCCTCTAATATCGGAAGTAAGACAAGGACACCCATTCTCAGCACTTCTATTCAGTATAGTGCTGGAAGTCCTGGCCAGAGCAACTAAGCAAGAAAAAGAAACGAAAGACATTCAAAACAAAAAAAAGAAGCAAAGTTATCCCTGCTTGCAGATATTATCTTATAGAGAAAACTCTAAAGACTCCCTCAAAGAACTGTTAGAATAAAGGAATTCATTAAAGCTGCTGTGCTCTGTGATCAGGCCCCCAGGTCAGGTGGGCAGGGCTGCTGGCTTGACTTCCTGTCCATGTAAGACTGAGAAGCTTTGTTTTTGATGCTATGACCAGGAAGTATACTTATCACTTCACTGCATGTTTCATTGCCTGACTTAGTCATGTGGCCACACGTAGCTGCCAGGAGGGCTGCTAAGTGTAGTCTCAACTGGGTAGTTGTGGACTCAGGTCACATTGGAGGGTTTCTTAATAGGGAAGAAGAGGAGAACAGACACTGCAGAGAATTGGGGACTTATACCACAGGGGAGGGGTACACTTTATTATTTTTATTGTTAAGTCACATATATTCTTGTGTACTTTTATTGTCTTCATAATAAAAATAATTCAAATGGGGAGGCAGTGGGATGTTATTTTAAGGTATTTGGAAAGGGAGAGGACTATAGGAATAGAAATTTGAGTTTTTAAAAAAATTTCTGTTTGATTTAAACTAAGAAATATCTGTATGAGACAAGAGCAATTTGCAGAACATAAGAGAGAAAGGGATCCAGGCTCCAGTCCTAGGAGAAAAGATGGAGAAGGAGGAGGAGTCCTGGGCAAGGAGGAGCCCAGAAGAGAGCCAGGCTATTGTGTCCTTTGAGCCAGGAGTAGCCTGGGCCTTTTAAACTGCAGAGGTAGGTGCTTGGAGTGGCTCTGTGTGTGACGCCTTGGTACTCACATATCAGGTCTGCACGGGTGGGAGTACTATCAGGTGCTTTTCTGTTACATCCTCTTCTCTCCTTCCTTCTCAATTTAGTGCCAAGTGCAATTCTATGAAAAAGGTAAACGTGTAATTCTGAGTGAACTGAATTTAATGCTTATGTATTTCCAGAGATTTGATAGAGACGGAGATTGTTTGATGTCATTTTAAAGTTGTTTTATATCTAACAGCTAATTTTTCTTATTTTTAAGATTTAAAGGTACAGTCGAGGAACTCAGTAACCAGATTTTATCAGCGCGGAATTGGTTGCAACAGGAACAAGAACGGATAGAAAAAGAACTTTTGCAGAAAATCGATCAGCTTTCCTTGGTTGTTAAGGAAAACAGTGTAGGTGTTGATGTTCAACCGTAACATAGTTAAGTTATTCGGTGAGACCTGCAATGTTTGAATAATACCTTGTAACATATGTTTGATTTATTTAGCATTACATTAAGCTGTTAATGGTTGTTTCTTGCCTTATAATCTCTTTCCATGGTTCATACTGATTCTTTGTTATAAAGAGACAGAGTACTTTGACTTGTTTGGTTAACAAAGAAAAATAATAGAAAATTTCAATACTTTCAACTAAGACAAATCCAAATCAAGACCTTAAAGAACCAAGTTGTCCAGCTACATTTCTAAATAAAAATAGCAATTACATACTTCATCTTAGTTTTAGTTTCATGGTCTGGTAAAAGCTGCTTTGACTAGATTTCTCCCTCCAGGCCCCTCCATCACACTATAAAGCCAGCATGAGGTGTCACAGGGCAACATCAAAACAGAATCCAGTTTGCTTTTCTGTGTTCCTTCTCCCCAATCTTCTGTAGGCCTAAGGTTTGCAGAAGTGCTCAAAAACTACCCAGAAAGCCTTGCATATATAGTATTCAGTATCAGTACTTGGAAAGCAAATGCTTTTTGATTTGGTTATCTAGCCTGACCTCCCTCTCCCTTCTCTTTTCTTGCACTGCTTTATCTCTCTCTTGGACTTTGATGGATCATAAGTGACTGGCATAGATTGCATCTCTGGCTCTGTTCTCTCTTGATGCCAAGCTGTTGAATTGCAGGCTGTGCCCTGGGCACATCATGAGAGTTCTGTTATGCTTTAGCCCACTTCAGTTCAGTTCAGTTCAGTCGCTCAGTCGTGTCCAACTCTTTGCAACCCCATGAATTGCAGCACGCCAGGCCTCCCTGTTCATCACCATCTCNTTTCTTCCTTTTGGTTTCTCCCCTCGTAAGTTTGGTCCAGTTTTATGTAAACTTCACATAGGGTGAGATTTGTGCTAAGTTGGTTTTTTTTTTATTTCCTCTGATAGGCAGGGCTGAGTGACATGGTAATCTTGAATGCTGATGATTGGGTTTGTATTTTTGTCTTGTTGTTTGGATGGGGCATCCTGCACAGGGGCTACTGGTGGCTGGGTGATGTCAGGTCTTGTGTTCAAGTGGTTTCCTTTGTGGGAGTTCTCACTGTTTGATACTCCCTAAGGTTAGGAGTTCTCTGATAGTTTAGGGTCTTAAAGTCAGTGTTCCCACTCCAGAGGCTCAGGGCTTGATCTTTTAGCAGACTGAAACGGAAGGACTCTACTTCCAGTAATGATGTCATGAGGCAGTACTGAAATCCCTTCTCCAAAATCAATGTGAAGAAAGAAGACCATGAGCATCCTACTAATAGAGACACAGAATTTAGCTTCTTGAGTCAGAGAGCACTTAGGTGCAGACAGCACTGAGGTGGTCTGTCTTAGCATGCAGAGCCCAGGCTTCTTTCCAGGGTTTTCTCATCAAGGGTACATAATGTTGGATCCTCCCAGTGTTGGTGAAGATAGCTTTGACCCTTGGTTAAAGTGGTGTCTGTCATATTTTTCTACGGTAATATTTCATGTTTCCCTTTGTATCTGTAGGGAGACACTGTGAAGCTATGTAACTATTCTGTTTCCCATTTAACTTTTATTCCAGTACTTTGAGAATCTATTGATAATTTTCACCCAAATCAACCAGTACTGTCTGCTGTAGGATTTGATACTGCGTTGTTGTTGTTGTTTTAATATTAACTCTTGTGAAATTTACCCTTTCTTAAAGGGTTTACTGCCATCTATGAAAGCATAGGATCCCTCAGGCAAGTTCTCGAAGCCAAGATGAAGCTGGACAAGGACCAGCTACAGAAGCAAATCCAACAGATGCAGAAGCCAGAAGCTCCCATGTGAAGGGACTCGGAACATGGACCTCAAAGGTGGCTTTGCCAGTGGGGCCAGAAGCTGGGTACCTCTGTAGCCAGACTGTCACTGCATTCAGGATTGTTCTGTTCCTGGTGTGCATGTGCCAAGAAATGTGTTTTCATGGGTCTAAATGTTTACCTTGAGTCTTGAAAACACTCTTCTTTAAAAGGATTACCTACAATTTTTACCACTTTATCCCACTCACCTAAATTCAGTCAGATATCCTCCCCTCCCTGGATTTTAAAAGGCTTTTATCCCTTTCATTTTATGAATGAAAAGACTTAACAATTTCCCTTTGATTCGTGATGCTCTCTAGCCAAGACTTTACTCTGGAAAATGTCATGGTGATTTTTTTAAATTAAGAAACTAATGAATCATCTTGGGAATGTGTTGCTCCTCACTCTAAATTAAGAGAATGTTTTGATGGATTAGAATTTAACCTTTGAGTCCATATTTGGATTTTATTATTGGTGTCTGTGCATTTCTTATATTGATTCTCTTCTTGTAAATCTTCTGTCTTTTGTAGGGGGAGGGGATTTAACATTTGGGAAAAGAATCTACCACTTATGCAATGAAAATAGTTTAAAAATTGATAACTGCCATATAGACTACAAATTAAAATGGAAACTTAAGACAGTTATCTAGATAATGCAAGGCACAATTATCTGTATCAGCCACCTAGTTATAACAGGTTTTAATACTGAAAGCTTTTTTCAATTATCCACAGCCTATATAGTGATAGCCATATACTCAATAATGGAATGGTGGTAATAGATTGTTTATTGCATAATTGATCATTAATCATATGGGATGTGAAAATTTTTCAAGCTTTTTGATCTCCTCTCTAAATTTTTCCAAAATTGGCACAGAGTGCTAAAGGTTTATATACAATTATTGTAACTGTATTCTTGTGCCTTGGTTTTATCACATCAGTGCACTGTACCCTATAGAAGTTTTGCAGACAAAATAGAAGGCACAATAGCACATCAGAATTATGATGTAAAAATGGGATCCTATGTATTTTTTAAATGTTTTAAAATTTTATCACTGTTATGATGTTAATCATTCAGTATCATTAATGGAATAGAAATTCACACTTTTGTATGGCCAGAAAATCAAATTGATACTGCATTTATAACAATGTCAAGAAATGTTAATTTTGAGCAATTTCGTAGATGATGGGTGTTTTTTTCAATCGCCATATTTGATTAGCCATTGGAAACTGGCACCAGTGGTATCTGTTCACCTGTATATGTAAAAACTAACAGTGAGACATATGCTGTTCCAAACTGTGAGGGTACCCAAGAAAAAGAAAACAGGAATACTCTGAAAATTTTTAAAAACTTTTTTTTTGCCTGCCAAGGACTCGGGAAAATTAAAGCATTTTCTATTTTAGACTAAATCGTGAATGAAATCTGTAACTGGCTATTACTGTTTACCCATATAAATTATGCTGCTAAAGTACATAATAGTTTACCCTCAGTGGCTTGACCAAGTTTTTTCTTTTTAATTTGTACCTGAGAAGTCATACAAAAAATATGTCATTCAACATATATTTCCTTATTTTGTCACAAATCTTCCCATCTCTATTCAGGAAGATTGCTTCCACTTAACAATGGGAAACAGAAAAAGGTTAATGCTCTTTTGCAATCAGAAAGTGAGTTTCTCTTTGTGCTTGAGTAACCGTGTTTATACAGTTCTCCTGGTTTAAGCACAGACCACAGCACAGATGGCCACGGCTCCTCAAGCATCTCTCTCCTCTGGGGCCCCAAGGAGAGGGAATCAGCACGTGTCACACCTGGGAGGAGGGGGGCTGGTGCCACTAAGGTCAAGGGGTGATGTGACCAGGTGATGCTTCTGTCCCCCTGTCGGGAGTTCAGCAGGGATTCTCCCCTCTGGCTGATTGCAGTCACCTGGGCACTTCAAAAAGCTACCAGTGCCTGGGCTGCTCCCCAGACCAGCTAAGTCAGAACCTCTGGAAGGGAATGCAGGCAGCCGCATGTGTCAGAGGCCCCCAGGTGACTCATGTGTTGTGAGTCCCTAAGCTCCACGTCCTCTTCTCAGCNTGCAGTCACTTGGGCACTTCAGAAAGCTACCAGTGCCTGGGCTGCTCCCCAGACCAGCTAAGTCAGAACCTCTGGAAGGGGATGCAGGCAGCCGCATGTGTCAGAGGCCCCCAGGTGACTCACGTGTTGTGAGTCCCTAAGCTCCACGTCCTCTTTTCACCAAAGTTAAAATGAGAATCAGCTTCCCTGTACGTTCCTTTACCAGAAATTTGCAATAAAAAGAATAAAACTTCCAAATCAATGTGGTGTATGATTCTTAAAAGCCTATTCATGGGAGGTAAATTAGGTAAAATACGGTAGGAAATCTCTTGCTTCCTGGGGAAACATTTTGGTGGTTGAAATAAAGTGCTCTAGACCTGGCAGACCTGCTGGGGCTTGGAAAGTCACAGGAAGCTGCTCCATCCTTGGGTCTCCAGAGCTCTGGGTGCCATCTCGGCTCTGGACTAATGGCAGCGGGCAGTTCCCAGCATGTGTTGTATGCCCACATTGTGACCTTGGTGGGTATTCGTTCATTTCATTATAACAACAGTGCATGGAGTTGAATACTGTTTGTTTCCGCATTTTACAGATGAGAAAACTGAGTCACGTAAAGGCGAAGCAACCTCCCCCAAATCCTGCAGCTGGTAAGTGGGAGCCATGATCCAAACCAGGCAGCCTACTTCTACAGTCTGGATACCTAACCAGTGTACTCCCCTACCTCTGAAGATACAGCCTTGCTTCCCACATAACTTGGACTTGCCAGGCCACTGACTCCAACCCATCTCTGCGTAACCTTACAGTTCTGCCATCTGAGTCCTTTTGCATTTTAATGCTCCAATTCCAAGGGCTTCCCAGGTGGCACAGTGATAAAGAATCCACCGGCCAATTCAGGAGATAGAAGAGATGCAGGTTTGATCCCTGGGTCGGGAAGATTCCATGGAGTAGGAAATGGCACCCTGTTCCAATATTCTTACCTGGAAAAATTCTGTGGACAGAGTAGCCTGGTGGGCCGCAGTCCATGGGGTCACAGATTCAGAGAGCACAGCTCATGGGAGAGGCAGTCTTAACTACTTTTGCTTGGTCAGATGTCTTCCTCTGGTTGTTTCAGTGAAGGTGGGGTAGTTGATGCCACAGGACTATAGTATCACAGGCATTTCATCCCCTGTCTTTAGCTGTCCAAGGTAGTGGCTCTGTGCATTTTGGGATGGGTTGTATTGGGTGAGTACAGAGCAGACAGAATAAGAAAGACAGACCCCTCTAAATTGTGGTCATCCCCCTAGGCTTTCAGCCTGGAAAAAAAAAAATCAATACCACTCAGGACATCCTGGGAACTCAGTAGTAACTATGTGGAGTTTTTCTGTTACTGCTATCTGACCTTGGGCAGTTCTCTTAACCTCACTGAGCCTCATTTTTCTTCTTTGTAGAGTGGAGATTATAATAATTTAAAAGAAGGAGCTGGTTTATCACTTTCAAAATGCTGAAGTAATTTATGCAATATTGTATATCAAGTGGTGGGATGGGCCTGGGGGATTAATATTGGTGGTGAGACATAGGACATATATGGGGGTCCCTGTTTTGGTCCAAAGTGTCCCATTATCTGTGGGGACTATATGGGCAGTGATTAATCTCTGAAGAAAGTGGTATCCTAGCCTGAGACAGGAAAGAACAGTACAACCAGGGTGAAGATGTTAAGTACCCGGAATCAGCATGGGGACAGTCCCTAAGTGTAGGGAAGGGCTGGGCAGATCCTTAAGTTAGTTGGTCTTATCCATGGATCAGAGCTCGGGAAAGGCAGACTCCAGGTGAAGAAGGGTAAAGGTAGATAGGGAGGCTGAGGGTGCAGAGCCCAGAGTTCTAGTCGGGAATTGAAAAGCAGAACAGGTGGGGCTGCGCCCCAATGGCTGGTTGGCATTTGAGACTTGTTTGTATATAGATTGTATCAGCCCAAGTGTCCACTGACAGTCGAATGGATAAGTAAAACCTGGTGTATGCAGACAATGAAATACTCTTCAGCCATAAGAAGGGAGACAGTTCTGAGCCATGCTACCACAAGGACACTATGCTAAGTGCAATAAGCAGCCACAAAAGGGCTAATAGCCTATGATCCCACTTGTATGAGGCACCTGTGCACGTGCTCAATCATGTCTGACTCTTCGTGACCCCGTGGACTGGAGCCCAGCAGGCTCCTTTGTCCATGGGGATTGTCCAGGCGAGAATACTGGAGTGGATTGCCATTTCCTTCTCCAGGGGATCTTCCCGACCCAGGGATCAAACCTGCATCTCCTGTATCTTGCGTTGGCAGGCAGATTCTTTACCACTGAGCCACCTAGAGAAGTCAAAGTCAAGGGTCAGAGTAGCACCGTAGTTGCCGGGGCTGAGGGGTGTGGTGGGGAAAACGGAGTTAATGTCCAGNTTCCATCTGTCTCTTATACACATCTCTCCTGTATCTTGCGTTGGCAGGCAGATTCTTTACCACTGAGCCACCTAGAGAAGTCAAAGTCAAGGGTCAGAGTAGCACCGTAGTTGCCGGGGCTGAGGGGTGTGGTGGGGAAAACGGAGTTAATGTCCAGCCCACACAGGCTCAGGCGGGGAGGATGAAAAAGTTCCGGAGTTGGATGGAGGTGATGGTTACACAACAGTGTGAATGTATTTGATGACACAGAACCATACCCTTAAAGCTGATTAAAATAGTACATTTTATGTATAGTTACCACAAGAATATTTTTTTAAAAAGTGGATTCCTAAACCACTGAGTAAAGACTTCAGGTAAGAGTGCAGCCCTAGCAGTTTTATTACACTCTCAAGGGAGGCAGTGAGTCAGAAATGCCCAGCTAAACCACATCTGAGTTCTTGACCCACAGAAACTGCCGGGTAATAAATATGTGCTTTTTGAAGTCACTGCATTTTAGGGTAATTTGTTTTACACAATAATTAACACAACAACACTCGGAAATCTTGACAGTTTTTTTGTGGGAATGTCACAAATTATGTTACAAATTGCATTGTCTACATATATAATCTTGTTAGTACACTTTCAGAGCAGGGAATGATTTTGAAACATCAAATGACATATATACCTTATCATGTTTAATCTTTGTAACTACCCTATTAGGTATGTACTATTATTTCCATTTGTGATGGAGCAATTATGAAAGGTCATACAACTAATTAGAGCAGGAGCAGGGATTTGAGTCTTATCTTTCTCCAAAGCCCAGGCTGCCATTTTGCTCCAAGGCTTCCAAGGTGGCCCTAGTGGCAGATAACCCACTTGCCAGTGCAGGAGACATAAGAGACACAGGTTTGATTCCTGGGTCAGGAACATCCCCTGGAGGAGGAAATGGCAACCCACTCTAGTATTCTTGCCTGGAGAATCCCATGGACAGAGGAGCCTGGCGGGCTACAGTCCATAGGGTTGAAAAGAGGTGGACACGACTGAAGCGACTCTTGAGAGTCCCTTGAACTGCAAAGAGATCCAACCAGTCCATCCTAAAGAAAATCAGTCCTGAATATTCATTGGAAAGACTGATGCTGAAACTGAAATTTCAGTACTTTGACCACCTGATGTGAAGAACTGACTCATCGGAAAAGACCCTGATGCTGGGAAAGATTGAAGGCAGGAGGAGAAGGGGATGACAGAGGATGAGATGGTTGGATGGCATCACCAACTTATTGGACATGCTGCTGCTGCTGCTGCTAAGTCGCTTCAGTCGTGTCCGACTCTGCCACCCCATTGATGGCAGCCCAGCAGCCTCTCCCGTCCCTGGGATTCTCCAGGCAAGAACACTGGAGTGGGTTGCCATTTCCTTCTCCAATGCATGAAAGTGAAAAGTGAAAGTGAAGTTGCTCAGTCGTGTCCGATTCTTAGTGACCCCATGGACTGCAGCCTATCAGACTCCTCCATCCATGGGATTTTCCAGGCAAGAGTCCTGGAGTGGGTTGCCATTGCCTTCTCCATTATTGGACATGAGTTTGGGTAAACTCCGGGAATTGGTGATGGACAGGGAGGCCTGGCACGCTGCAGTCCATGGAGTTGCAAAGAGTCGATCATGACGGAGCGATTGAACTGAAGCAAGTTAGTACGCACATGTGCAAGCCAACACCCACAACATAATGTGGGTGGTTTAATAATCCCATAGCTTATTGGAATCCTCTCTGGATCTGTGGTCTCAATGTGTCTCCAGACTAGCAGCATCAGCATCACCTGGGAAGTTGTTAGAAATGTAACCTCTGGCGCCCCACCCCAGACCTCCTACTGCATCAGAAGCTCTGAGATGGACTCAGCAGTCTACTTTAACTGAAGTCCTGCAGAAGATTCCAATGCAAGTGAAGTTTGAGGATTGCTACTCTAGAACGGCACTGTAATACAATAGCCATTAGTCACGTCAACCATTTAAATTTGAATATGTTGTTGTTTAGTTGCTAAGTTGTGTGCAACTCTTTTGTGACCCCATGGACTGTAGCCCACCAGGCTTCTCTGTCCATGGGATTTCCCTGGCAAGAATACTGAAGTGAGTTGTCATTTTCTTCTCCAGGGGATCTTCCTGACTCAGGAATTGAATCTAAGTCTCCTGCATTGGCAGGTGGATTGTTTACTGCTGAGCCACCAGGGAAGCCCAAATTTAAATATAAATTAGTCCCGATTAAGTAAATTTAAAAACTCAGTTGTTCAATTGCACTTGCCCTATTTTACGTGCTCAGTAACCACCTGTGGTTAGTGGCTACAGTATTGTCCTGTGCAGATACAGAATATTTATATTGTCACAGAAAGTTTTATCAGACAGCCCTGATCTACAGCAATGATTTCATCTTTTCAACTGACATCTCTGTCCACAATTCTGTACCTTCACTGGTCAGCCTGAAATGAGCTTTGGATCTGGAACTTTCCTCCAGCCTCATCTTTACAACATTTTGTCAGTTGTCCCTGATAGAGATGATTTCCCAGGTCCTTACATGGTTTTGTCTCACCTGGCAGTTCTGATCAGTAGATGCTGCTGCCTGGACTGAGGCAAGAAGGATCTCGAGGCTGGTGCTGGACTCTGGGGGAAAGCCAGGGCATGTGAGCGAGGGGCAGGGCTGCCATCTGGGTGTGCGCCTCTGACAGTTCTCACAGGACGTCCCAGGTGTGGAGGATGCCCTGCAAGAGTTAGGCAGCCAGGGGACTTGAGCGACTCTGATGCCCCCTAGGGAGAGAGACCTGGCAGGCCTGGGTTGCCTGCATGCATGCTAGGTCACTTCAGTTGTTACCAACTCTTTGTGACCCCGCGGACTATAGTCCTCCAGGCTCCTCGGTCCATGAGATTTCCCAGGCAAGAATACTGGAGTAGGTTGCCATTTCCTTCTCCAGGGGATCTTCCCGACACAGGGATGGAAGCTGTGTCTCTCTACATCTCCTGCATTGCAGGCTAGTTCTTACCACTAGCACTCCCTGGGAAGCCCCTGGCAGGCCAGGAATCAGAGTGAGCCAAAATGGAAAATATGAAGGGACACCAAAACCTCTGTAATTAAGATAAATAGTATGTCAATGCAATATTTTTTTAAAAATCAAAAATAATGCCAAAAAATGCACAATGAACAAAATATCAACCCCTCTCAATCCATGCTGTCTGAAGCTATTTTGGAACTGAGGCAGAAAGAAAATTATGTGCCCCATATACATGTTCTATATAATTTTATTTACATATTTTACTTTTGTGCATCATGGTATTTTTGTTGTTTTTTGGTAGATTTTTATTTTTCAAAATATTGCACAAAAGTACTATTATCTTTGAGCTGCTCTTCTTATATTTGGTGAGTGAGATGAGGGCTCACTCACCTCATCCTAAGCCCAGATGTCTAGAAATTTGTAGCTAAATTCACTTCTCAGTGATTGTTATTAGCTTATCTCAGGCACGTCTGATTGCTTTAGGGGGCTTCTGGTCTGTTTTTATCCCTAATTGTCATGCTTGGTCTAGTTTTCAAACTTGTGACCCAGTTTCCTTGGTGATAGGATGGGGACACAAAGAAAGCTAAGCTCTGACTCCTTTCTGAGACTCCGGAGGCCATAGGGGAGCGGGCTGGAAGGAGGTGAAAATGCTTGCTCTGTCTCAAAACTTGCTGGCATCCTAGAGAGAGCGCGTGCCACCTGACCAGCCCTTCACTGTCCTTTGCTGCCCCCATGTGGAGGAAAGAGAAACTTCTTGTTGTTGATGAGTTGATAAATTGTGCTGACTCTGCCACCTTGTGGACTACAACATGCCAGGCTCCGCCATCCTCCACTATCTCCTGGAGTCTGCCCAAACTCATGCCCATTGAGTCAGTAATGCTATCCAACCATCTCATCCTCAGCTGCCGCCTTCTCCTTTTGCCTTCAGTCTTTCCTAGCATTATGGTCTTTTCTAATAGAATAACTTTTGGAAAACCTTGTTTTTAAATTGCAGTAATATGGCAATCCACTCCAGTACTCTTGCCTGGAAAATCCCATGGACGGAGGAGCCTGGTAGACTACAGTCCATGGGGTCACCAAGAGTCAGACATGACTGAGCGACTTCACTTTCACTATAGTTTATTTACAATATTAGTTTCAGGTGTACACATAGTGGTTCAAAATGTTTCAAGATTATATTCCATTTATGTTTATTATAAAACATTGGCTGTATTCCCTTGCCATCCAGTATATCCCTGTAGCTTATTTTGTACTTTTGTATTTATTTAATTCCCTACCCTTATCTTACCCCTCCTCTTTCCCCACTGAAAATGAAAGTGAAAGTTGCTCAGTCATGTCCAACTCTTTGCAACCCCATGGACTATATAGTCCATGGAATTCTCCAGGCCAGAATACTGGAGTGGGCAGCCTTTCCCTTCTCCAGGGAATCTTTCCAAGCCAGGGATCGAACCCAGGTCTTCTGCATTGCAGGCGGATTCTAAACCAGCTGAGCCACACGGGATGCCCAAGAATACTGGAGTAGGTAGCCTATCCCTTCTCCAGAGGATCTTGTCAACCCAGGAATTGAACCAGAGTCTCCTGCATCATAGGCGGATTCTTTACCAACCGAGCTATCAGGGGAGCCCATCTTAATTTCTTGACCAAGGATTGAACCTGGGCCTTCAGCAGTGAAAGCACGGAGCCGTAACCGCTAGACCACCAGGGTTCCCTGGTCTCTCTCACCTCTGGTAACGCTTAGTTTGTTCTCTATATCTGTAAGTCTGTTTCTGCTTTGTTATAGTCATGTTTGTTTTATTTTTTAGATTCCACGTGTAGGGAATGTGTTCTAATTGGAAGAACCCAGAACCAAGGAATGCCTCTGTGGAAGAGCTCTTGGAGATCCTTGAGCTCAGCTCTCATTTTCTAGAACAGGAAACCAGAGAAATTAGAAGTAGGCTTTGCAGATGAGGACGCATGACAGTGCTGTAGACAAGCTGTAACCGTGCTGGTGACTCAGCACCAACTCTGCACTAGCTGGGATGTGGCAATGGATGCAACAGACCAAAACTTGCCTTAATAAAGTTTCAAGCCTAGTGTGAGGTGAGGCTGGGGAGAAAAAACAATAGGCAAGTAAATGCCACGCTGGTCGGTTGATGGTAAGCACTTTGGAGGGAAATAAAGCAGGGGCTGGGAATAGGGAGTTCCAGGAAGGGAGGTGCCAGGTAAAAGAGCAGGGCCAGGGAAGGCCTTGCTCAGATGCAAGGGCCTGAGGGAAGTAAGTGGGAGCCAGGCAGCTACCCAGGGGAAGAATTCACCTAGATCTTATTGTTTTTATAAAACAACACAGTTTATAATTCAGGAGTTCCATACCCATCTAGCTACTAATGTGTTGGCCTTCTGGCTAAACAGTAGCTTTTTTATTTTTCATGCTTTTATCATCCCTGATTGCCTCATTGTTCCCTATTTGGGCTCTCAGTTTCCATACCATGGATGACCAACTCTGTAGTAAATTCTGTGCATGAAATATTGATCCTAGGCAGGTTTCTGCCTTCCCAAATGGTGCCATGCTGACATAATGTGTGAGGAGGAGGTTGCACCTGGGATCATCACATGCTCTGCCCCATCATACGTGTGTTTCTCCTCCAGTGCCATGAAGATCTTTGTGAAGAAAGAAGTGTTCACCCATTGAGAGATGGGGAATTCATTCTGGCTTATACATGGTTTGGCTTGAATTTGGATGTGGTTCTCCAGTGCAGTGAAGATCTTTGTGATGGAAGAAATGTTCACCCAATGAGGTATGGGGAATTCATTCTGGTTTACACATGGTCTGGCTTGAATTCGGGTATTGAGAATGGCCTGTCTTACAGCCTTTTTATAATGCATTCTACATCTGCTTCAGCCATTCAGAGAAGAATGCATGATCTGGAACTAAATTATGTCCACTGTGAAGATAAGGATGAATGCCCCCCAGACAGTGCCCAGGCTAGTGCTCCTTCAAAGACAAGATTCCCTTCCCAGGTATTGAGGTCACTTGCTGTGTATGTGCTAATCTGTTTCATTTGAAACCTTTAAAGAATGTATTACTACCTCAACCATCATTGATGTTCTTCATTCTAACAAGATAGAAAGCTCTGCTGAAAACCATGCTTCTCCAGAGGGCAGTTTTTCTTGGTAGAGCCTGCACTCCTGGGCTGTAGTCCTTAGTCGGGCTGAGTGAAACTTTTTTTTTTTTTCTGTTTGTTTCGTAGATCTCCGATTGAGTATTTGCATCGACGTTTGGAACTTCTGGGCTTGTGCTTGCTGATAAGCCAACACCACCTCTCTTAGCTAAGATTGTTTTGAGTGTGTCCCACCTCATGCTGATCCTTGTATCTGCCCAGACGTCCGGACAGAGCAGTCCCTCTGTCCCTGCCCCCCCCCGCAGGTCTACCAGCAGTTCCCTCAGCTGAGCACTCTAGAATCTAGCCAGAAGCTGTCCAACAGCTGCTTGGTTGCTTCCCAAGCCAGATTGGACAGGGCTACATGCTGAGTTTTCTTAAGTTAGAACCTGTGAATGAAAAATATTGCCTGCTGTATCAGAATGTTGCAGCCGTCAAACTTTTACATTGCATCCACCCAGAAGGTGAGCCCTGACGGAACTCAGGAAGGAGGCGCGACCCCCCTCCGTCTAGCAGTCAGCCACTGCAGCCATCCCTGCTAGTGCACCCCGAGGAGAGTCTGGATAGGAACAGAATACTGGCTGCAGAGAGCTGCGGTGCATAGCAAAGGAATGACTTCAGAAAGCCCAGGCTTTGTATCTTCCCATACGTAGAAAAGTGCTGCATTCCTTTGAGATACCTGCTTTTCCTTCATTTTCAGTAATGTTTTGATGTTCTGATTACCTGGTCTTTGTTGCAAAAACTCCTGTATATGCTGGCTCCCCTCCTTGCCTCTTTGGAACAGTCTCTCAGTTATCTGAGATGTTATGTCCCAGGCCTAAGTCCTCAGTTTTGTCCACCAAATAAAATGTAACTCTTGGGCTTCCTGGTGGCTCAGTGGTATTTCTCCTGCCAGTGCAGGGGACACCGGCTCGACCCCTGATGCAGGAAGATCCCATGTGCTGTGAGGCAGCTAAGCTCTGTGCCACAGCTACTGAGCCTGTGCTCTAGAGCTGGGGAACTGCAGGTACTGAGCCCATGTGTTACAACTACTGAAGCCCGCATGTCCTAGAGGCCGTGCTCCACAACAAGAGAAGCCACTGTGATGAGAAGCTGGCACACCACAACTAAACCGTAGCCCCTGCTCACCACAACTAGAGAAAAGCCCATGCAGCAACGAAGATCCAAAAATAAGTAAATCAATCAACACTTAAAAAAAAACACATAACTTTTAGGTTGTGTTTTTTTTTTTTTTTTTCAGTTCACAGATCTCAGCTTCGTCTGCTATCACCACAGTTCTCAGCTTCTTCAAACACATGTGGGCATTTGGACCAGTTTTCCATTTGTAGGTTTCACCCCAAGAGGGAGAAAAGGGATGCCATGTTTGTTAGCTGTCCTCTTTCCTCCTCACACCACCCCCCAACCCTGGGATGAAAGAGAGGGCTGTGCTTCCTGTTTCTGCTTCCTATGTGGACCGGGTCTCCACTCAGCCTCATCTTCCTCACTCCAAGCCCCTGATGGTAGAAGGCATATTCTTTCTGCACCATGGAGGCCAGTTTGCTTTATGACCAAGTCCATGGCCCATGCGCCTACTAGGAGTTAAATTTAGAAAACTCTCTCACATAACAAAGCCTGGCTTTTGAGATTTGTCTGGGTGTTCAAGATAGCTCTTCTGGGTTTCAAAACTCAATGCGGACTGCTTTCTCTTGGCATCCTTGCTATCACTGTCCCAGTCCCTCTTTGGCCAATGGATACTTCCATAGAATAGGGGATAGGTGAAATGCAAGGATATGCTAAGACACAATTAGTAAATTAGCTAATTTCAAAGTATTATCCCATTACGTATATCTGGATATACTCTATTCTTGATCTACTTGAAGGCATTGCCACATTTCCCCAGATATCTCAAGATGTCTAGGAGAAGTCAGATGCTAATTATGAGAAGATGTGTTGTCTCCCATTATAACAGCTCCTTGTAAGGCACCTTCCTGCTCTAGATTAGTTAGAAATTCCAATGAATAGTTCCAGATGGGCTGGGGTCTTTGATGAATGAAAAGTGAAATAAATTGACTTTATTTAGTGTACTTAAAAAAAACCCATTTATTTATTTCTGGCTGCGCTGGGTCTTTGTTGCCGTGCGTGGGTTTTCTCTAGTTGGCACCACATGGGCTTAGTTGTCCTGAGGCATGTGTGGTCTTCCTGGACCAGGGATTGAACTTGTGTCCCCTGCATTGGCAGTGGATTCTTTACCACGGGACACTAATGAACTTTTAAAAAACTAATCTTTCTAAAGAGTTTGTGAGTGGGGTACAATTCTAAATGGAAGGCAAAAATTTGGGGGATCAACTGTATTAGTCATTCATTGAGCACTTACTCTATGAAAAGTGTCTTTTTCACATTATCTCATTTACTGCTATTTCAGAACACTGTGAAAAATAAAATTTATGGCAGACCTGTCTTAAATAGGCATTCTGAAAGCCAGACAGTATAAACTTCTCTGGCTTAAGAAGAAGATATCATTTCAGCTCAACCTCATTTTGGCTCTTTTTTTAACCTGTAGAAATTATAGAGCTATAAAGTCTATTACTAGATGGAACAATAAGGTAAATTTTAAAGAAGCAACAAAGAAAAACTGATACCCCATAACTACCACCCCAGCTGTCAAATTTCTTAAAGAATGATGACCTGATTACATGTATAGGACTTTGTAATTTACAAAACACTGTCTAAAATACTTAGCCCTCATAATTCCCCAGCATTACTGTTACTATTATTATTCTCATTCTTAGATAAAGAAAGCAAAGTTAATCATTTTAATTGAACATCTACTATGTGCTGGACACTTTAAAATTGTTTGTCGCATTTATTTTGACCACAATCCAATGAGTAAGAGATTACTATTTCCACCTTACAAATAGGGAACCTATTAATAAACCTCAGAGAAGTTTGGTCAAGGTCATACAGCTGGCAAAGGAAGACTGAGCACCCCACACATTCTTTGATGCCATGTTTAATGCATTTCCTACTACAACCTATTATATCCCTCAAGCTGCTGGGGAGGAATTCATATGTCAGAGCCTTCTGCACAGATCCACTTAGCTCTGCATCTCACAGCCCTGCAAAGATGTAGAGGGGAGGAAGGGAGCATGAGAAAGGAGAGGTTTCCATTATAGCATCAGTGTGAAAAACACAGGCGGTTCAGCCTGAAAAAAAATTCCTCTCCCTTTGTCTCACTTCTCCTGCTGCCTTCCTCAGATATTTTTGTAATACCTCCTTTTGTTTTCTCCTGCCAGTTGTAGGTAGCTGTAGGTGGCTTGACTCCTTGAATAAAGCCTCATGGGTGCTCATTACTCTCAGATTGAAATGCTTTTTGGTAGTAAGTCCTTTCTTTACATGGTGATCCTCCCCACTTCCGTAGTCCTGAATCCCTTTTATTTTTTTAATATTAATTTGTTTATTTGACTACACTGGGTTTTAGTTGCAGCATGGGGAATCTTTAGTTATGGCATATGAACTCTTAGTTGCAGCATATGTGATCTAGCTCCTGACCTAGGATTGAACCAGGACGCATGGAGTCTTTGCCACTGGACCATCAGGGAAGATCCCTCTTAAAATATAAACGTATTCTAATGCCTAGAAAAAGGACAAGTGACACTCAGTAAGCATTGTTGGATAAATGAACACATATTGAAATATAAGACTGGATGATAGTGTTTCTATTTGAAGCATCAGCAAATTAACAACACTAAATATATGGAACACTCATTATCCTAAAATTTATAATCAGGAGTCCTTATGTGACTTTGTCACCTTCTGAATTATTCTAGAAATGTCTCTTTTGGTGAGTACTTTGACCACAACTCTTTAAATGAAATACTTTTGCACACAATATTTTGCCCAGATGGCTTGTGCCCCTGGTCATAGCCCATTGGACCAAAGATGGACACCCTATCAAAGACAGTCAATCATAGGTGAACAAAGCTGAGTTGGGTCTACAGCTATTTAAACTTGTATCTAATCCCTTCTACTTGCTAGGAGATGAAGTGGTGAAGAAAGATTGATATAAATTAGCTAATATCTGGATTATATGGATATTTACAGCTGCTTAGTATAGATTCTATTGTACAAAAATCTGTACAAGAATATTCATAGCAGTATTATTCATAATAGCCAGAAGGCGGAACAAAACCCAAATGGCCAGCCAGTGATGAATGGTTAAACAAAGTGTGGTGTATCTATACAATGGGATATTGTTTAGCCATAAAATAGGAATGGAATTTTGATACACAAAAGAACAAATATTCTGATACTACTTATATGAAATGTCCAGAGTAGGGTGTTTGTCAGGGGCGATTGGGGAGAAGGAATGAGGAGTGATGGCTAATGGGAATGGGGTTTCTTTTTGGGGTGATGAAATGTTCTGGAATTGGATGGTGGTGATACTCAATAGATATATTAAAACACTGAATTTTATATATATATATATATATTTTTTTTTTTTTTTG
>SJYV01044215.1:612731-641723 GCA_006410875.1 Neotragus pygmaeus
AAGTAATGTCTCTGCTTTTGAATATGCTATCTAGGTTGGTCATAGAGTCCCTTGGACTGCAAGGAGATCCAACCAGTCCATTGTGAAGGAGATCAGTCCTGGGATTTCTTTGGAAGGACTGATGCTAAAGCTGAAACTCCAGAACTTTGGCCACCTGATGTGAAGAGTTGACTCATTGGAAAGACCCTGATGCTGCAAGGGATTGGGGGCAGGAGGAGAAGGGGATGACTGAGGATGAGATGGCTGGATGGTATCATGGACTCGATGGACGTGAGTCTGAGTGAACTCTGGGAGTTGGTGATGGACAGGGAGGCCTGGCGTGCTGCAATTCATGGGGTTGCAAAGAGTCATACACGACTGAGCGACTGAACTGAACTGAAGAATAAATGTGTGGTCCTGCCTTTGAGTCCAAGAATTAATGAGATAAAGTAGACATCTCCTTCTGTCTGACCAGCCTCCACCTTCTCTTGGTGACGGTCTCTGATTTCTCTGGACAGTTAGCTCCCTTCTGGTGGTCCTGTTGGGAGCCTGAGTTACAGGGCCCCTTCTCCCCTTCCCTCACCAGAGAAGACTGTGACTTGGAAACCTGAACCCCAAGCTGAGTGGCTCATGGGTGCCGTCGAGACCAAATCCTTCCCAGGACACCACTGAAAGTTTCCCAGTGAGACCCCTGGAGCTGGCTCCATTCCTGTGTTTAGTTTTGGCATGTCTTATGATGTACTTCTCTTTTGCCTCGGTTAGCCAGAATTGGCTAAACTGGAGTTCCTTGTGAAGGGAAATCTCAATGGATACCTTGAGTCCCTGTGGTGTAGCAGCTGCACATGCAAACTATCAGACATTTGAGTGTGACTGTTAGTAACTACAGTGAACCATTGCCTATCATGTGGGACTGGGCTGTGCTAAGAAGTGTGCTTCTCATTTAATTCAACATTCACAATGATTTTAGTTGGTGGATACTGTCTTAGCTCTAGTTTACCAATGAGGAAATACAGCACACAGAGATTAGGTACATTTTCTGAGATCATGTAGCTAATTAATGCTGGACTCCAGATTCAATCCAGGTCTGCCTGACTCCAGAATAGTGCTCTTGTTTCTTTGTACTGCCTCAAAAAGGGTCAGCGTTGTTGTTACCGAAAGTGGGGTCTGGCCACTCACTGCTCAGAGGCCAATACTGAAGCCAATACTGCTCAGAGGCAGACATGGCAGAAAGGAAAGTTTGCTTCTTTTTGGAGGCAGGCAGATGGGGAGGATGGCAGACTCTTGTCAGAGGTCAACTTTCCCCTGACAATCAGTGGGCAAGAGCTTTTACAGGGGAGTCTCAGCGGCGTAGAGGGCTTCCCAGATGGCGCTGGTGCTAAAGAACCCACCTGCCAATGCAGGAAACTTTAGAGACTCGGGTTCGATCCCTGGGTCAGAGGAGGGCACAGCAACCCATCCCAGTATTCTAGCTGGGGGAATCCCACAGACAGAGGGGACTGGCAGGCTGCAGGCTATAGTTCATGGGGTCACAAAGAGTTGACATGACTGAAGCTACGTGGCACGCATCAACAAGGGTGTAGGCAGAAGGCGGTGACTACATATAGGAGTAGCAGAATCCACTCTGACAGTCCTCTCGAAACTGATTATGCAGCGGTCTGATCCGTGTCATCTTGCTCTTTTAAAGTTCAGTTCAGTTAATCATTAGTTCTAGAGTCAATTTGTTCTCATTGCCTTGAAGACAGTTCTCAGAACCTTTGCAGCTTTTTTGTTTTTGTTGTTCAGTTACTGAGTCCAACTCTTTTGTGACCACATGGACTGAGCACGCCAGGCTTCCCTGCCATGAACTACCTCCCGGAATTTGCTCAAATTCATGTCCATCGAGTCAGTGATGTTACTGAACCATCTCATCCTCTACCGCCCTTTTCTCCTTTGGCTTCAATCTTTCCTAGGGAAAGGTTTCCAAAAGGTTGAAAAAGCCAACCTTTTCCAGTAGGTTGGCTCTCTTGTTGCAGAAAACCAGTACTCGAAAAACCAAGCACCACACTCAGAGAGTTGGAGAACTCAGGTTTACTATGCTGGTGGGTCCAGAGGAGTTAACACAGTAAGCTCTGAGCCTTGAACAAAGGGGTTAAGAGTTCTTATAGACAAACTATAGTGGGCAACACTAGCTGCTAATAGGCTGGTTTAAACTAAGGGATTTTGTGCACACAGTAACAGCAGTCAAGTTGGGGAGGGGGATAACTGACCTTTACATGAACAGGCATGATTAAGCAGGTTTGCAGGCACTGGGCAATTGCAAAGAGCAGGACAAGGGTGAGTGAGATAAGCTCCAGTTCCCAGTAAGTCCCCACCTTCTGAGACTACATGACCTTTGTGATCCAGACTTTGCAAGGAACAAGCCGAGTTACAGAGGCAGAACGAGCAGGAGGTTTTGTAAAATTTTAACTTTTCACTCACATCAGGTATCCAAAGTATTGGAGCTTCATTTTCAGCATCTGTCCTTCCAATGAATATTCAGGATTGAATGGTTTGATTTCCTTGCAGTTCAAGGGACTCTCAGGAGTCTTCTCCAGCACCACAGTTCAAAAGCATCAATTCTTTAACACTCAAACTTCTTTATGATCCAACTCTCACATCCATACGTGACTACTGTAAAAACCATAGCTTTGACTATTATAGACCTTTGTTGGCAAAGTGTTGTCTCTGGTTTTTAATATGCTGCCTAGGTTTGTCATAGATTTTTGTCCAAGGAGCAAGCATCTTTCAATTTTGTAGCTACAACCACCACCCATAGTGATTTTTGAGCCCCTGAAAATGAAATTTGTCTCTGCTTTCACTTTTTCACCTTCTACTTGCCATAAAGTGATGGGACTGGATGCCATGATCTTAGTTTTTTGAATGTTGAGTTTTAAGCCAACTTTTTCAGTCTCCTCTTTCACCTCCATCAAGAGGCTCTTTGGTTCCTCTTCACTTTCTACCATCAGGGTGATATCATCTGCATATCTGAGGTTGTTGATAATTCTCCCAGTAATTTTGATTCCAGCTTGTGATTCTCTAGCCTGGCATTTTGCATGATGTAGTCTCCATAGAAGTTAAATAGACAGGGTACAATATACAGCCTTGTTGTACTCCTTTCCCAATTTTAAACCGGTCAGTTGTTCCTTGCAAGGTTCTAACTGTTGCTTCTTCCACATACAGGCTTCTCAAGAGGCAGGTAAGGTGGTCTGGTATTCCCATCTCTTGAAGAATTTTCCACAGTTTGTTGTGATTCGCACAGTCAAAGGCATATCTGTAGTCAATGAAGCAGAAGTAGATGTTTTTCTGGAATAGCCTTGCTTTCTCTATGATCCAGTGAATGTTGGCAATTTANCTAAGTACTTTGTAGGCATCATTTTATTCTCAGGAAAGCAATATGTGCTAAGATTATTCTAATCTGTGAGATAAAGAGACTGAGACACAGCACTTTTGTGAGACTATAGATTAGTAGCAGAGGCACAATTAGAATACACCTCTCCCTGACTTCAGAGCCGAGGCTAGTTTTAATTATGCCACCTTGTAGATTTGGAATGTCTCATGCATGCCCACCAGTTATACTAGATGATATAAGATTGAGAGCTTTTCATTTAAGGTCAGGAACAAGATGGGGTGTCAACTCTCACCACTCTCATCTAACATGATACTGGAAGTCCTAGCCACAGCAATCAGGCAAGAGAAAGAAACAGAAGACATTCAGATCAGAAAATAAGTAAAACTGTCTTTGCTTACATCAATAATATGATCTTATATGTAGAAAATTCTAAAGGCTCCATTAAAGAACTGTTGAAAACAATCAACAGATTTGGAAAGTTGCAGAACCCAAAATCAACATGCAGGAATCAGTTGTGTTTCTATACACTAAAAAGGAAATATCTGAAAAATACATAAATGGGACAATCCCATTAACAATAGCATAAGGAAGAAGAAGTGCTTAGGAATAAATTTAAGGAGCTGGAAGAAGTTGGAAAACCTGCAGACTGAAAACTATAGGACAGTCAAAGACATTAACAAAGAAACAGCCAGCAAAATATTCCATGTTTATTAGTCAGAAAAATTAGTATTGTTAAAAGGCACATACCACCCAAAGATAAAGACATCTACAGATTCTATGAAATCTCTATTAAAATTTCCAATGAGATATTTCACAGAAATTTAAAAAATAATATTAATATTTGTGTGGAATCACAAACAACCCCAAATAGCCAAAGAAAGTCTGATTAAATCAAAGTCAGATGCATGATATTCCCTGATTTAATACCATAAAGCTATCGTAATCAAACCAGTATAGTATTGGCATAAAAAAATAGACAAACAGACCAATGGAACAGAAACAAAGCCAAGAAATAAATCCTAGGATATGTGGTCAACTGGTAGTTGACAAGAGAGCCCAGAATACTCAGTAGGGAAAGGACAGTCTCTTCAATAAATTGTTCTGGGAACACTGGATACCCCCATGCAGAAGAATAAAGTTGAAACCCCATCTTACATCACTCATAGAAATTAACTAAAAAATGTTTTAAAGACTTAAACATAAGACCTGAAACTGGAAAACTTCTACAAAAAACAAATATTGGGTGAGTGTTCTGACCGATTATCTGTAAAACTGTTCTAACTGATCTTGAATCCAAGTTCTTCAATGGTTCCTTTTCATTTTGACTCTATGCTTGAAAAATATCATATAATAAATGAATTGCCAATCTAGGTTCGATGCAGGATACAGGATCCTCNTTGACATTGGAGAGATTAACAGGAGAAAAATCAAACAAGTTTAGTGACTTGTGTATGTGGGAGAGACTGGAGAAAATTGAGTAGCTCATCTAAATGGCTAAAACTTTCACCTTGAAGAGCATCTCCAGATGAAGACACAGGAGGATGTCGGGGGTGGGGCGAGTCAGTTATGGGAGGTGACCAGGAAAAGCACAGTGAACAGAGATAAGGTTATGATGTGAATTTAGGTCATTGCCTTCACCATTGATGAGTTTCTAGAGAATTAGTCATTCTCTTCCAGGTACATGTAGAAGCTGCCCATAAAAATGGGGATTTCCCTTACAATGGTGTTTCTCACAAAAGAGCAACTCCTATTTGTTTTTCAGAACCCTTCCCATGTTATTTCTCAGAAAATGACCAGCTTAGAACAATTAATATGTCACAGAGACGTATTACAGGGTGACAAATTCAGCTTCCTTACAGCAGAGGCATAGTCCACACAGGGGTGTTTGAGAGGAGAGTACTGTTACTGCTACTGCTAAGTCGCATAAGTCTTGTCCGACTCTGTGCTAGATACCTCCAGATCCAGCAGGGTGACCCCAAAGTCCTGAGACCTGTCCTGCTGTGCTCTGGTACCTGGGGTCATGATGTGTGAACGTGAGGAGCAAGAAATGGGAGGTGGGGCCAAAAACTGGAGTGAATGTGCAAGGTGGTTATGTCATACCAGCCAGAGAAGGGGAGCTCAGATTGGAGTGTCCTGATGCTTCAGACAGAAACAGCTCTAGAAAGGGGAGGGGCACAGTAGAACCATGATGTCGTTGTGTGGAAGGACTAGAATCCGTTGTTTTAAGCAGTGCGGGTTAATTGTTCCTGTGACATCAGCAGGAGAAGCTGAGTGGAGCCACCCAGGGAGACCTGGAAGGAAGGAGAGGCCTGGGCCCCGGGTGGCTTTACAGGTGTTGGCCAGCTTGGCTTTCTGGATCTTATTTCTCGGGCTCCATCTTTGTAACAGTTTGGTTCCCCTCTCTGTCCTGGTGTGAATCTGGTGTCTGCCAGTCGAATCTGGCTCTGCCACCTTGGGTGGTGGCTGGGAGAGAGGCCAAGAGCCACAGAAGCAGGGGCTGCAGCGGGTGGGGATCCTGTGTCCAGGCGGCTGTGGCCTCACCGTCTCTCTTTGCTCTCCTACCTGAGACCGTGAGGGGACTTTGCTGACCTGTGAACACTCAGAGAACTCTTTGTTGCTGTTGTTCAGTTACTAAGTTGTGTCTGACTCTCTGGCACCCCGTGGACTGTAGCCTACCAGTCTCCTCTGTCCAGGGAATTTCCCAGGCAAGAATACTAGAGTGGGTTGCCATTCCTTCCTGCAGGGGATCTTCCTAACTCAGCGATTGAACCCAAGTCTCCTGCTTGGCAGGCAGTATCTTTACCACTGAGCCACCTGGGAAGCCCATTGCAGGAGTTTAGCCCCTTGAGTAAAGCCCCGCAGGTAGTCAGTCTCAGATTGACAATGCTTCTTGGTGGTAAGAAGTCCTTTCTTTATGGTGATCCTCCCCACCTCCTTAGTCCCGAATCCCTCATGTGTATTCATTTATTTATTTGACTACAGTGTTTCTTGGATGGGGCATGAGGGATCTTTAGATGTAGCACGTAAACTCTTAGTTGCAGCATGTGGGATCTAGTTCTTTGACCAGGGATCAAACCAGGGCCCCCTAGATCAGAAGCACAGAGTCTTAGCCACTGGACCACCTGGGAAGTCCCCTGAATCCCTCTTAAAATATAAATTTATTCTAATGCATAGAAAAAGGGCAAGGAACTAATAGGTCATCAGTAAGTTTGTTTGATAATGGTTATTACTGAACACATATTGAAATGTAAAAGTGGATGGTTTGAAACATCAACAGTTCAGCAAATAACGCCAAATATATGGAGCACTCTATCATAAAATTTACGTTCAGGAGAACTTCTGTGACTTGGGCACCTTCTGAATTACTCTAGGAATGTCAGTTTGGGTGACTTCTTTTCCACAGCTCTTTACATGATATGATTCTGCACACAATCTTTTGCCCAGATGGCTTATGGTCCTGGTCACAGCTGATTGAATCAAGGTGGACACCCTGTCAAAGAGAGCCACTCACAGGTATGAAAAGTTGAGTTTTTTTAAAAAAAGCTGTTGTGTCTATAGCTATTTAAACTTGCATGTTAATCCCTTCCACTTGCTAGGGGATGAGATGGTGAAATAAGATTGACATAAATTAGCTAATATCTGGGTTATGTGGATATTTATTCTACAGCTGCTTAGTGTACATTCTAGTGTACAAAAATCTATGCAAGAATGTTTGATAGAAGTGTTATTCATAATAGCTAAAAGGTGGAAACAACTTAAATGGCCATCCAGTACTGAATGGATAAACAAAATGTAGTATATAAATATAACGGGACATTGTTTGCCCATAAAAAGAAATGGAATTTTGATTCACAAAGAGACAAATATTATGACTCTGCTTATATGAAGTGTCCAGATTAGGCAAATTCAAAGAGATAGAAAGTAGATTGGTGGTCATCAGGGGCTGTAGGGGAGAAGGAATGAGGAGTGATGGATAATGGGAAAATGGGAATAGGGTTTCTTTTGGGGGTGATGAAATGTTCTGGAGTTGGATGGTGGTGATATTCAGTAGATTATTAAAAATACTGAATTGTGCACATTATTCTTTTTTTTTTTTTGGCTTGCCATGTGGCATGGATCTTAGTTCCCCAAGGAGGGATCAGATCGGTACCCTTTGGAGTGGAAGCATGGTTTCCTAACCATTGGACTACCAGGGAAGTCCCATTAATTTTATACTTTAAAAGAGTGAATTCAACCTCAATAAAGTTGTCATGAAGAAAACATACAAAGAAAAAATAAAAATTTTCATTAAAAAAAAAAGTAATGGGGGACTTTCCTGGTGGCCCAGTAAATAAGAACCCTCCTGACACTGCAGAGGACGCGAGTTCTGCACCTAGTCCAGGAAGGTCTCACATGCTGTGCAGCAGTTGGGTCCATGGGCTAGAACTATTTAGCCCCTACTCTGGAGGTGGGCTCCTGAGCCCACATTGCTGCAGGTACTTAAGCCGGTGTGCCTAGAGGCTGTGCTGCAGCAGCACAGCAAGAGAAACCACCAAAATGAGACACCCCCGCATGGCCACTGGACACCAGTCCCTGCTCTCTGCAACCAGAAGAGGCCCGCAAGTAGCAACAAAACCCAGTGCAGCCAAAGATAAATAAGTAAATATTTTTTTTAATGTAGTGGGAACACCCTGGTATTCAGTGGTTAAGATGCTGAGCTTCCATTGCAGGGGGCATGAGTTCAATCCCTGGTTGGGCAACTAAGATCCCAAATGCTCCACAGTTAAAAAACTATAATAAAAAAATTAATATAAAAACATAATAAGAATAAATGTGTGGTCCTGCCTTTGGATCCAAGATTTAATGGGATGAAGTGGACATCTCCTTTTGTCTGGCCAGCCTCCACTTCTCTAGGTGACAGTCTCTGATTTCTCTGGAGAATGAGCTTGGTCCTGTTGGGAGTCTAAGTGACAGGGACCCTTGCTTACCACACAGGGGGCAGCTGACCCTGGCTGACCAGAGCAGACACTGGCTTGAAAACCTGAACCCTGAGCTGGGTGGCTCATGGATGCTGTTGAGACAGAATCCTTCCCAGGACATCACTGAAAGTTTCCCAGTGAGACCCCTGGAGCTGGCTCCATTCCTGTGTTTAGTTTTGGGCATGTTCTGTGATACATTTCTCTCTGCCCAGAATTGGTGAAGCTGGAGTTCCTTGTGAAGGGAAGCCTCGATGCATCCCTCGAGTCCCTGTGGTGTGGCAGCTGCACGTGCAGACTGGCGGGAGTTTCAGCATCAGTGTTGGTAACTGCGGTGAACACTGCCTGTCACTGGGGCTGGTGCTGTGCTGAGAACTGTGCATGCCTCTTCTCATTTAATCCAACCCTGACAATGACTTTAGTTGGTAGTTGTCTTGGCTCCACTTTACTCACAAGGAAATGAGGCCCAGAGAAATTAGGTACATTTTCTGAGATCATGCAGCTAATTAAATTGGACTCCGGATTCATTCCAGGTCTGCCTGACCCCAGAATAGTGCTCCTAATCATTTCTCTGTACTGCCTCAAAAAGAGTCAGCATTGTGGTGACAGAAAGTAGTGTCTGTCTGCTCATGGCTCATGGTCAGTACTTGAGAGGTAGGGCTGGTAGAAAGGAAAGTTTGCTTTATTTCAGAGGTGGGCAGAATGGGGAGGACAGCAGACTCATGTCCAAAGGCCAGCTTCCCCCTGACAATCAGTGGGCAAGAGCTTTTAAAGGAGAATCTCAGGGGTGTAGACAGAGCAAGAGGCTACGTACAGAAACAGCAGAGTCAGCTCTGACAGTCGTCTTGAAATTGATCATGCAATGGTCTGATCAGAGTCATCTTGATTTTTTAAAGTACAGTTAGTCATTAGTTCCAGAGGCAATGTGTTCCCATTTCCCTGAAGCCAGTTCTCGGAATTGTTGCAGCGTTTTGTTTTTGTTGTTGTTCAGTTACTAAGTCATGTCCGACTCTTGTGATTGCATGGAATGCAGCCTGCCAGGCTTCCCTGTTATGAACTATCTCCTAGTGTTTGCTCAGATTCATGTCCATATACTCTGTGACGCTATTTAACCATCTCATCCTCTACCATCCTCTTCTTCTTTGGCTTCAATTTTTCCCAGCATCAGGGTCTTTTCCGATGAAAAGACTCTCACATCCGGTAGCCAAATTATTGGAGCTTCAGTTTCAGCATCAGTGCTCCCAGTGAATATTCAGAGCTGACTTCCTTTAGGATTGAATGGTTTGATCTCCTTGCTGCCCAAGGGACTCTCAAGAGTCTTCTCCAGCACCACAGTTCAAAAGCATCAGTTCTTTAACACTCAGACTTCTTTATGATCCAGCTCTCACACCTACACATGACTACTGTAAAAACCATAGCTTTGACTATATAGACCTTTGTTGGCAAAGTGATGTCTCTGCTTTTTAATGCATTGGTTAGGTTTGTCGTAGCTTTTCTTCCAAGGAGCAGGCATCTTTTAATTTTGTGGCCACAGCCATCACCCATGCTGATTTTGGAGCCTCCCCAAATAAAATCTGTCTCTGCTTTCACTTTTTCACCTTCTACTTGCCATGAAGTGATGGGAGCAGATGTCAAGATCTTCGTTTTTTGAATGTTGAGTTTTAAGCCAACATTTTCACTCTCCTCTTTTACCCTCATGAAGTGGCTCTTTAGTTCCTCTTCAACTTCTGCCATTAGGGTGGTATAATTTGCATATCTAAGGTTGTTGACATTTCTCCTGGCAATCTTGATTCCAGCTTGTGATTCATCAAGCCTGGCATTTTGCATGATGTACTCTGCACAGAAGTTAAATAAAGAATGTGACAATATAAAGGCTTTTTTATATTGTCAACAGGACCAAGCTCATTCTCCAGAGAAATCAGAAACTGTCACCTAGAGAAGTGGAGGCTAGCCAGACAAAAGGACATGTCCACTTCATCCCAAAAGCCAATAAAGTATTGTAAAGTAAAATAAAGTAAATAAAAAATTAAAAAAAAATCTTGGATCCAAAGGGAAGATTTGGATCATACTCCTTTCCTAATTTTAAACCAGTTAGTTGTTCCCATGTAAGATTGTGACTGTTGCTTCTTGACCAGCATACACATTTCTCTGGAGGCAGATAAGGTGGTCTGGTTTTTCCATCTCTTTAAGAATTTTCCACAGTTTGCTGTGATCCACACCATCAAAAAAGTTCCCGTAGTCAACGAAACAGAAGTGAATATTTTTCTGGAATTCCCTTGCCTTCTCTGTGATCCAGAGAATGTCGACAATTTGATCGCTGGCTCCTCTTCCTTTTCCAAACCCAGCCTGTAAATCTGTAAGTTCTGCTGAAGTCTAACTGAAGGATTTTGAGAATTACATCATGGTTACAGTTTGGTTATCATGTAGTTAGCTTCTGCATGCTTTGAGTTCCAGTATCTACTGAACAGTTCAAAGCATATGGCTCATAATGTTATCTAGGGCCCTTGAAGAAGAACTAAAGGTCCTTGACTTTGCTTAATGACTAAATTTTATTATTTGGTCTCGTTTGCTTGTTTCCTTTTTTAATGCATTTTCTCATTGCTCTGATTAACTTATTTTTGACTAACGTTCTATAAATGAAAGGCAGGTGAGAACATAGGGAGGAAGGACCATGGGATCCTGCTTTCTCAGTGTAGAGGGCTGCCCTGAGCAAATGGAGCCTCCAGCTGGGACCCAAGGAGTCAAGGTTGCAGGGCAGACCTTGTCCTTCCCTGGCAGTTTCCCAAAGGGAGGGTCTGCACTTCAAGATACTCCATAGCAGAGTTATCAATCCTTGTTGTGTGTTACAACCATCCGGGGAGGTTTAAAACAACTGATGCCCGGATTCCCCCCTCTGATGTACTATGTCAGCAGTACTCCTGGGCCATGGGATGAATTTTCCTATTTCTCTTGTGATTCTAACATGCAGGCATGGTTGCTGACTTCTGTTTTCTCAAAATTTGAAGGGCATAATATACACTTGTGGATTTTGTTAAAATGTAGATTCTGCTACGGGAGATCTGGATGGGGCCCAGGAGTCAGTTTTCTAATAAGCGCCTGTTAATTCCAAGTAGAAATGCCATCCTGAGTAGAAGCCTTCTTAATCAGAGTGGTGAGCAGTAGCAGCAGCAGATTCACCAGGAGCTTGTTAGTAATTTAGACTCCTGGGCCCCACCCAAACCTATGGAACCCCAGCAGGAACACCAGGAAGAGGCCAGGTGAATTTCATGCATGTTAAGGAGTGGGAAGCATGTGGAGCTCAGGGTATATTTAAAGAGAGAGCAAAGAGGCTGACGAGGGGATTCAAAACTGAGGCATCTGAGCAGGAATGAAAGGAATGGAGGATGTGGAGCCAGGAGGAGAGGAGAGGAGAGAGAACAGGAGGAACCAGGTAAGCAGTTTGACCCTGGACAGGCTGCTTCAGGAGGCGGAGGCGGGGCTGGGGGGGTCACTGAGGGACAACCTGTCATCCAAAGAACAACCTGAGAGGTCAGGGGGACTCTGTCCAGTGGGGGTGGGTGGTTGGTTGGTTTCCTCTGGATCTGTGGGGGCTACGCTTCTTGTCAAAGAGGTCAACCTCCATTATGGCAGAAGAAATTCAAAGATTGTAAAGATGTGATGACTTCTGAGCTGTCTTGCTTCTCTGAGACTGTGAGTCTGTGGAGCTGAAGTGGTAGGATTGTTGGGTCACCTGGGGCCCTGGTCTCTGTGGAACTGAGACGAGATGAGTCAGAACTTGATTTTGGAGTTTGGAGAGGTGCAGTATTTTGGGATGAAACTGATAAAAACCAGACCTATGTCAGGAGATGCCCAAAGAGTGGTGCTGGGGAGGAAGACCTTTTACTCTGCCCTTCTATGTTCTTTGGGCTGGTCTAAGAATTGAATTGACATTGGAGAGATTAACAGGAGAAAAATCAAACAAGTTTAGTGACTTGTGTATGTGGGAGAGACTGTAGATAATTGAGTAACTCATCAAAATGGCTGAAACCCTCACCTTGAATAGCATCTCCAGATGAAGACACAGGAGGATGTTGCGGGTGGGGCAAGTCAGTTACGGGAGGTGACGAGGAAAAGCGCAGTAAACGGGCAGGCTGTATGGATTTAGATCATTGCCTTCGCCATTGATCATTTCTCAATCATTGATCAATTTCTAGAGAATTGGTCATCCTTCTCTTCCAGGTACAGACAGACAGTTGCCCATAAAAAGTAGGGATTTCCCTTACAATGGTGTTTCTCACAAAAGAGCAACTCTTATTTGTTTTTCAGAGCCCTTCCCATGCAAAAAATGAGCAGCTTCGAACAATTAATATGTCAAAGAGACATATTACAGGGTGGCAAATTCAGCTTCCTTACAGGGGAGACATATTTCTCAAATGAGTGTGTGAGAGGAGACTCTGGGTACCTCCAAATCCAGCAGGGCGACCCGAAAGTTCTGAGACCTGTCCTGCTGTGCTCTGGTACCCAGGGCATGTTGTGTGAATGTGAGGAGCAAGAAATGGGAGGTGATGCCAAGAACTGGAGTAAATTTGCAGGGTGGTTATGTCATACCCTCAAGAGAAGGGGAACTCAGATTGGAGTGTTCTGATGCTTCAGATAGAAACAGCTCTAGAAAGGGGAGGGGCACGGTAGTACCATGATGTCCTTGTGTGACAGGACTAGAGTCCATTGTTTCAGGCAAGGTGGGTTCATCGTTCCTGTGAAGTAAGCAAGAGAAGCTGAGGGAAGCCATCCAGGGAGATTTGGGAAGGAGAGGTCTGGGCTCTGGGCAGTTTCACAGGTGTGGGCAGCTTGTCTTTTTGGATCTTATTTCTTACACTCTTTCCAGCTGTTTGGTTCCCCTCTCTGTCCTGGTGTGGATCTGGTGTCTGCCAGTCGAATCTGGCTCTGCCACCTTGGGTGATGGCTAGGAGAGAGGCCAAGAGCCGCACAGGTAGGGGCTGCAGCGGGTGGGGATCCTGTGTCCAGGCGGCTGTGGCCTGAGCCCTCCCTCTTTGGTGTTCTACATGAGACCTTGAGGGGACTTTGCTGAGCCATACACAAACAGGAAAACCCTTTGTTGTTTTCAGTCGCTAAGTTTTTCTGACTCTTTGAAACTCCATAGACTGTAGCCCGCCAGGCTCCTCTGTCCATAGGATTTCCCAGGCAAGAATACCGGAGTGGGTTGCCATTTCCTTCTCCAGGGGATCTTCCCAACCCAGGGATCAAACCCAAGTCTCCTGCTTGGCAGGCAAATTCTCTACCACTGAGCCACCTGGGAAGCCCATTGTAGGTGCTTGGCCCCTTGAGTGAAGCCTCACAGGTAGTCATTAGTCTCAGATTGAAAACACATTTTAGTAGGAAGTCCTTTTTGGTGATCCTCCTCACCCCATTAGTTCTGAATCCCTCTTATTTTTTTAAGGAAATATTTTTTAATTTATTTGACTACTCTGGGTGTTAGTTGGGACATGAAAGTGAACGTGAAGTCGCTCATTCATGTCTGACTTTTTGTGACCCCATGGACTACCAGAGTCTACCAGTCTTCAGTCTATGGGATTTTCCAGGCAAGAGGACTGGAGTGGGTTGCCATTTCCTTCTCCAGGGGATCTTTCTGACCCAGGGAAGGAACCCAGGTCTCCTACTTTGTAGGCAGACACTTTTCATCCGAGTCACCAGGGAAGTCCAGTTGGGACGTGAGGGATATTTACCTGTGGCATGTGAACTCTTAGCTGCAGCATGTGGGATCTAGTTCCCTGACCAGGGGTTGAACCTGAGCCTCCTACATTGTACCCTGGGAGTCTTAGCCACTGGACCACCTGGGAAGTCCCCTGAATGCCTCTTAAAATACAAATTTATTCTAATGCCTAAAAAAGGACAAGTAATTAGTAGGTAATCAGTAAGTATTACTGGATAAATGGTTATTACTGAACATGTATTGAAATGTAAGAGTGGATGGTGGTGTTTCTATCTGAAGCATCAGCAAATTAACAACACTGAATATATGAAACACTCATTATCCAAAAATTTACTTTCAGGAGTCCTTCTGTAACTTGGTTACCTCTGAATTACTCTAGAAATGTTAGTTTGGGTGTCTTCTTTGCCACAGCTCTTTACATGAAACCGTTCTGCACACAATCTTTTGCCCAGATGGCTTATGCCCCTGGTCATAGCTGATTGGACCACGCCATCAAACATAGCCACTCACAGGTACAGAAAGCTAAGTTGGGTCTACAGCTATTTAAACTTGTATGCAATCCCTTCCACTTGCTAGGGGATGAAGTGGTGAAGGAAATCGACATAAATTAGCTAGTATCTGTCTTCTGTGGATATTTATTCTACAGTTGCTTAGTGTACATTCTCTTGTACAAAAATCTGTACAATAATTTTCATAGCAGTACTGTTAATAATAGACAAAAGGTGGAAACTCCCAAATGGTCCTCCAGTGATGAATGGATAAAGAAAATGTGTTACNGGAGAGTTAACTCACTGGAAAAGACTCTGATGCTGGGAGGGATCGGGGGCAGGAGGAGAAGAGGGTGACAGAGGATGAGATGGCTGGATGGAATCACTGACTCAATGGACATGAATCTGAGTGAACTCTGGGAGTTGGTGATGGACAGGGAGGCCTGGCGTACTGCGATTCATGGGATTGCAAAGAGTCGGACACGACTGAGCAACTGAACTGAACTGAACTGATGTCTCACTACTCCACCTACTTACAAGGAATTCTGGGAAAGTACTACTGGAAAAAGATGTCGAAATGGGCATTGAGTGAATCAACCTACAGTACAGGTCCTTTACATACAATGAGTTCCATTCCCAGAGTGCATTCATACGTCCAATTTGCTTGTAAGCTCAACAGAGTTAGCCTACGTACCCAACAACCACAATTGCCGGTATAATACTGTGCTGTAATAGGTTTATAATACTTTTCACACAAATAATACATAAACAAACAAACACGAAAACAAAATATTTTTAATCTCACAGTAAAGTACCTTGGAAAGTATAGTGCAGTACAACTGCTGGCATACTGGGGCTGGCATCGAGTGAGTTTTGGAGGAGGTGGGGTATAGCAGAGCTGAAGGATCAGCAGCAATGGGAGATGGAGCGCAAGCTACTATTTCACTCGTGCCTGATGCTGATGGAACACACATTAGCATATTTGAAATTTTGCAACTTGAATGTTCATAGGTAGGGGACTCACTATATTGAATAATTCCACCATCCTTAAGCCTCCAATGGAAATGACACTTACTGTGTAAAGTATTACCTGATTAGCCCTGTGAATATCGGTCTATGGATGCAGGTCTTAGCTCTGTGTATGTAGAGCATATATCATATTATACTGTAATTCTCCATCTTGTAGGTGCTCATTGTCATGGCCCTTACCCTCATATCTCCCAATTAAATCATGATCTTCTTAATTACAACCAGCATTAGATCCATCAGTGGATCTGTGACGTCAGTGCCTGGCACAGTGAAAACTGTGTATATACTTTTAAAACTGTGTATATACTTTCAATAGCATACAGTATACTGAGAGTACAATTGAATACTGGATGATAAGTATCTGAGTTCTAAATACAGTTATTTATTATTACTATCTTGATTGTTCAGCACTAGAAAATACTGTAACTTAAACTGAAGCAGTACATAAATGATTTGATGCTATAGTTTGCTCTTGGCCCTTCTGAACTCTCAGTTTAGTGCTGATGTGATATTTTGGCAGGTTCCAGTATTTTTTTTTTTTCTGTCCATTTTGCATTTGACTTCTCTTTTTCTGTTCTCGCCACAGCTGCTCTTTTCTTTCTGATCCACCTACTCTTTCCAGCCTGTAGGAATCATATAGCAAATCTGGCATCACTGTGACATAAGAACCGTCACATCTATTGCTTCTCCACTACTTTCGTTTGATTGGAATATGAGTTTCTGAATGTTTCTGCTGTAACTAAATGTTTCGAGGGGCTTCCCTGGTAACTCAGCTGGTAAAGAGTCCACTTGCAGGGCAGGAGACAGGGAAATGAGTGAGCGTTTCTAGAAAGAAAAGGAGGAAGAAAGGAATAGATATTTTAAATCAGAGATTCACAAATCTGATATTCTTTTCAATCCTATATTCCAAGTAATTTATATTTCTGTATTCAGCCTGCCAAAGGAAACTCTTTGGGGCATTGCCATTGTAATAATGGGAAACTGTCATCTAATGTCTTAAAACATGTATACCTATGTTTCGCCCCTTTTAATGTCAACATGACTTGCAAGGAAAGTGTCAGGTACTTCACTCTCTGTTTTAGGCTTCTGTCAATATCTTATTCAAGAATATTCATTGCACTTGTCTTTTTATTGGTACAGTGTTGTTAAAATGAGTGACTATTTAGAATATTCATTTTAAAATATTGGTAAAGCTCAAAATCTTCTAGAGAAATAAAATAGTAGTAAAGTGTATTGTCAAAAGTTACATGAATAAAGCATTAAAAGAAGTTATTTTATATTAATAATCACATACTCTACTAGTTCAGGTTCTTAAGAAAACCCTGACTAATACAGTCTCAACATGAAATGGTACAGGATCCTCTTTGTAAACAAGAAGTCTTGAATTCTCTATTGGGCTGACATATCCATGGAACCCTTTCCCACAAGTACTGACAAGGTTGTTATCATCTCATCATTTAAGTCTCTCCCCAAATATCATCTCCTTCAAACTGCCATTTCAGGTTATCTTCAAATATTCTTCCCTACACCAGTTGCACTCTATTTCATTATTCTGTTTTATTTTCCTTGTAAGACCTGTCCAAATGCAATCAAAAGAGGGAAAAAAACATGCTATGTCTATTTTGCAACTTTCTTCTCTCTTGCCAGCCTCACCACAGGGTCTGTAAACACTTGCTTTCCCAGACTCTTACAGCTTGAACAAGTCCCTGTGACTCAGTTCTGTTCAATAAGGGGAAGAGAGCTGCGGGTTCCTGGGAAAGGTATTTAATTTCCTGTTAAAAGGAAAAGTAACACAAAACGAGTTTTCTTGATCTCAGCTGAGATTCCTGGAGCTGCGCCATCCAAAGCACAAGAACTAAAAACAACCACATTAAGAACAATCATTTGAAAAGAGAAAAAGTACTGGGCACCTATTTTGTTACCTACCGCTACCTGGTTGCTGCTTTTTCTCTGAATTCTTTGTTCTGTAAACACTGATCATCTTTGCAGTTTAATTCATTGCTGTCTAGGTATTCTGTTATGTGTGGCCAAAGGTAATTCTCAAAGAAATGTGAAGTGATCTTATTTATTCATTTACTTACTTGATCCTTGTTTCTAGTCTACTGCTTAAAATGTAAGCTGTGCTAAAAATAAAGATCATCTTTACCTCCATGTCCCTGGAGAAGGAAATGGCAACCCACTCCAGTACCCTTGCCTAGAAAATTTCATGGATAGAAGAGCCTGGTGGGCTACAGTCCATGGGGTCACAAATAGTCAGACACGACTGAGTGACTTCACTTTACCTCCACGTGGGTTCTTCTATATTTGTAGTAAGATCTGGTGCATGGGTAACATTCAGTGAATGTATGTTGAATTCATGGATGACAAGTGAATGTAAACGATTAACTTAATGCTGCTTTGCATATTCTTGGAGCACAAATGGGGTGATCAGGGTGGATGCTGGACCTGGGATATTATAAGAATCCACTCACTGAGCATGCTAGGGACTCATCTCTTAAAAGCAAAAATCTTAGCCTGTATGTTCTAGTAAATGGTTTCTACATATTTTGCCAGGAAGAAAGCTGTTTTTCCAGACCGATCATTTTAAAAATGTGAGAACAGCCTGAGTTGATCAAAGAGCCACCATCTATTAAGTTGGAAGTATCATAGATTTTCCTATCACTTAGGCACGTTAATTTTAGCTATTTCGTATTTCTTCAGATTAGTGGAAATTCTTTCATTTAAACTTGTTGTTGTTTAGTCACTAGGTTGTGTCTGACTGTTTGTGACCCTATGGATTTTAACCCGCTAGGCTCCTCTGTTCATGGGATTTGCCAGGCAAGAATGTTAGAGTGCGTTGCCATTTCCTTCTCCGGGGGATCTTCCCTACCCAGGGATCAAACTTGCATCTCCTGCATTGGCAGGCAGATTCTTTACTGCTGAACCAGCTGAGAAGCCCTTTCACTTAGACTAATGCTGTTCAATAGAAATAATATGTGAGTCATATATATAATTTTACATTTAAAAAATGAAAAACGGGAACACTGTACTATATTTAACCCCATATATTCAAAGTATCATTTTATCATGTTATATTGGTAAACATGTGATCAACAGAAAATCATCCGGGTTGCTGTATAACCCAGGAAGTTCTGTGCAGTACTCTGCGGTAGCCTAGAAAGGAAGGACCGGGGGGTTGGAGGAAGAATCAAGAGGGAGGAAAATATATGTACACTTACGTCTGATTCATGTTGTTTAATGGCAGAAACCAACACAATATTGTAAAGCAATTATCCTCCAGGTAAAAATATATATATATATTTTTAGAAAGAACATTTAACAATGTTCGGACTCAGTGATTTTAGTGTGTATTTTGCATTTACAGTACAACTCAACTTGAACTAGTCACATTTCAAGTCACAGATAGCTAGGAGCTTCCATTTTGAACAACGCTGATTAAGATGAATTTACTCCACAAAGGAAGACTCATTCTATTAAGCCCTCCTGACACACTTTTAGGTTAAACAAGCATATAAATGTGGTTGGCCTTGTATTAACTACTAAAAGCACATTGATAGATAAGCCATCCTTACTTCCCCCTACCCTCGCCCCCAAAGGGGTGCACTGCATTGACAAATGAATCACCAAAAAAGTCGTTATAAAGATCACGTATAGGATTGTAAAGGACGTATGCATGGGACATTAGCGGAGCACTTGGGTCGGGGCGGGGGCTCTAGTTAGGAGGGAGGTGGTTAGGATAGGCTCTGGACTGAGGAGAGCTTATCTTGCTAAAGGAAAGGGATTCCAGGCCAGGCATCACCACTGAGATTCAAATAAAGAGCAGATTCTAAATATTGAGAGGAATTGAATGTTGAGAGGTAAAGAGTGGCTGGAGAGACAGACAGAGGCCAGGTCATGGGAAACTTCGGATAGCTGGACATTTATCCCACAAAATATTTCCCTGCCTCCCACTTCCGTCTTCCATGTTATTACGCAGAATGCTCCTAACCACTGTTTCACTGGACAAGGCTCCCATTCTCAAGACTCACTACCCCACTTCTTCTCCCATCCCTGCCACTGGTTCTGTAAAAAAAGTAGACCCTGGCCCTTGTTCTCATTTTCACTGTCTTAGTTGACCATCCTTCCTCTCAACATTTTCTATGTTTCTGGCTGTTTCAATGATGACAGATTTAAATCTCTATATTCAACACTGACCCTTTGTCTGAAACATCAGACATGGGGAAAATATAATTAAAAACAAAATCTTCTAACCCAGAAAACCACTTCGCAAAGGTGGAAGACAAACAAATTTTCTTACTGACTAAGCATTAAACCTTGAATGTGATGTGTGTTACAGGCAATCACCTAAGAGATAGATGGCAGAGACAAAAATAAATATCACCCTTTTATTGTTTTTCCTTTTAAAAATTTTTATTGGAGTATAGTTGATTTACAGTGTTGTGTTACTTTCAGGTATACAAGGTATACAGCAAAGTGGTTTAGTTACATGTACACACATGTATGTGTATAAATATATATACATATTCCTTTTCTAATTTTTTCTGTTATAGGTTGCAGGTTATTAGTAGATATTGAATATAGTTTTCTGGGCTGTACAATAGATCATTCTTGGTTATCTATTCCATACACAATATGTGCATCTGGTAATCCCAAGCTCCCAATTCATTCCCCACCCCCATTTCTCTTTTGATAATCATAAATTTGGTAAATCTCACCCTGGAATATAGCCAAGCAGATACAACCCATCACATACATACTCTTAAGATAATCTGCAACCAGTTCTCAAGTAAGAGGACTTGATATTCACCTGTCATACATAATTCATCCTAACCTCACCAGGGTATTGGGGTGACCCTTGTGTGAGCTAGTGAGCATAAACCATCTCTCGGAATGATAGGATGCAGTTTTGCAGCCCAGGGCAAGTCAGAACTCACCAAGTTGCAAGTTAGGCTCCTACCTTCCCAGTAGAAACTAGGGAGTGAGATGCTGCCCCCCTTCATGTTTGCATTTCAGAAGCTTGCAGGTTCAAGAGAAGGACATTTGGGGGTCATAAAGATGACAAACGATGTATATCATTTTCAAAAGAATTTATATACTTTTGGACAGATGAGAAAGTACTTACAAGCTCTCTAAGGTAAATGAGAATTAAGTTTCAAATTTTTAATCTGTATTTGTCCTTACACATGCTTCCTCCGTGGTATCACTCCTTGGTTATTTCACCATCTCCTCAAATTAAAAATATGCATTTTTTATTTTTATTTTTTCTGATTTCATTTATTTTTTTTAATTGAAGGATAATTGCTTATAGAATTTTATTGTTTTCTGCCAAATATCAACATGAATCATCCATGGGTATACACATATACCCTTCCTCTTGATATTTTTATTTCTAAATCAGGTTTAATTTCATATCTCCTGTCCAAACTGATGTCTTCATTTGTGCCAATGCTTTTTCTGATTTCCCAGTACCCAACTTTCTTTCAATCTGCCACTAAATTGTCAGCTGTCCTCTCCATTTGTTTCACTGTTTTATCACTATAGCCCCTCCCCACTTCACACCTAGACTATGGCCTGGGTGTTTCACTTAAATTTTATTTTACTCTCTACGCTTCTGCTCCCCCAACTGATCTTCACAATCATCTAGCCTTTCTTGTTCAAATCTGCCATTGTTTTTTAAGAGCTATAGGAAAAAGGTCATCACTGCTTTGATGTTATCTTATTCAGCTAACTTGATCTTTCTGTATATTTCATTCCAAATTAAGTCCTCGGCTCAAGTCCGGGTCTTCCCTTCTGCTGGTCAAACACACTGAGCTTGTGAACTTCGGGTTTTTAATCCAAACACACTCTATTTCCTTATTTTCTTTTCACTTCTCTAAACACCCACTCTATCCAGCACTGCTATGACAGGATTTATTCTGATTTATTCTAATTAACCTGCTTATATTTTCCACTTTTACTCATGTTCTATACAACATGATGCCTGAGACATCACTCCATTGTCTTGGGTCCATCTGGGTTCTACAAAGCTCTCTGCAAAGCTTATCTTAACTGATTTTATAACCTCTAGAAGAAGACTAGAAAAATAAGTATTCTGCATTTTAGTGTGCTCTGTTTCCATATCAACCTAATACAAACACCCTTTCCAAACCTCTATATTTATAAATAATATACATCATGGATAGTTTAAGTTCACAGAATTGAATGGCTATTTTTATGGAATTGCCACCATTATCTAATAAATCACTTATAATCCTGATATGCCTACATAAAATTATTTTCTTGATTTTAGTATCTACACCAGGCAAAAAACTCTTCATTAACTCTGCAAACAGTTACTTAGCCTAGTCAATAGTAAAAACAAATTCCCTTCCTGGACTTTGTGACTTAACCTAAAATACTGAACTTAATTCTTTGGAAACCCATATAAAGAAAGTATTTCTCCTTTCTATAATGCACTGAGAATGTAAAATACTCTTCAGTTTATATAAAGGAGCATAGTGTCTTGAATATTCATGCAGTTTAAGTAAAATAATGAGTAAATGAATGTTTTAGCTTAAATCACATTGCTGCTGAGTCGCTTCAGTCATGTCCGACTCTGTGTGACCCCACAGATGGCAGCCCACCAGGCTCCCCTGTCCCTGGGATTCTCCAGGCAAGAACACTGAAGTGGGTTGCCATTTCCTTCTCCAATGCAGGAAAGTGAAAAGTGAAAGTGAAGTNTTCAGTCATGTCCGACTCTGTGTGACCCCACAGATGGCAGCCCACCAGGCTCCCCTGTCCCTGGGATTCTCCAGGCAAGAACACTGAAGTGGGTTGCCATTTCCTTCTCCAGTGCAGGAAAGTGAAAAGTGAAAGTGAAGTTGCTTAATCGCGTCTGACCCTCAGCAACCCCACATGCAAATAATGAATTGCTTCCCTCCATCATGAATGGAATAAAAGCTATACCAGGAACATAAGTTCTACATAAAACATAACCCTAAATTAAAGTATTAGCAAAGTCTTAGCTTTCAAGCAAAAACAGACATAGATGAAGTAGCAGTTTCTTTCCTGAATGGGATGCTGCTGCTGCTGCTGCTGCTAAGTCATTTCGGTATATCCGACTCTGCGACTCCATAGACAGCAGCCCACCAGGCTCCACCGTACCTAGTGTTCTTGCCATTTCCTTCTCCAATGCATGAAAGTGAAAAGTGAAAGTGAAGTTGCTCAGTCATATCCAACTCTTTGTGACCCCAGAGACTGCAGCCTTCCAGGCTCCTCCGTCCATGGGATTTTCCAGGCAANCAAAGAGAGGGTATGCATTTTAACATACTTGATAACAGAGTTATCAATCCTTGCTGCATGTTACAATCACTCGGGGAGGTTTAAAATCACTGATGCCTGGATTCCAGCCTCTGATGTAAGTGGTCTGCAGTACTGCTGGACCATGGGATGATTTTCCAGTTTCTCCAATGAGTAAAATGTTCAGTCATGGCTACCACCGTATATATATTTTTCATAATCTAAATGGCATACTATATAACTTTGGATCTTGTTAAAATGCAGATCCTGGTTCATAAAGCCTGGATGAGGCCAAGGAGCTACATTTCTAACAAGCTCCAGCTGATTCCAAGTAGAAACATCACAAGTGAGATCCTAGACCGTGGAACCCAAGCAGGAATGCCAGGGGGATGCCAGGTGATTTTCATGTATGTCAAGGTGCAAGAAGCATGTGGAGCTCAGGGTATATTTAAAGAGAGAAATGNCCAGCTGATTCCAAGTAGAAACATCACAAGTGAGATCCTAGACCGTGGAACCCAAGCAGGAATGCCAGGGGGATGCCAGGTGATTTTCATGTATGTCAAGGTGCAAGAAGCATGTGGAGCTCAGGGTATATTTAAAGAGAGAAATGAAGCTAATGAGGGGGTTCAAAACAGAGGCATCTGAGCAGGCGTGAAAGAAATTGAGGATGTGGAGCCAGGAGGAGAGGAGAAAGAACAGGAGAAGGCAGGTAAGCACTTTGACACTGGACAGGCTGCTTCAGGAGGAGGAGGGGACTGAGGAACAATGTGTCATCCAAAGGATGGCATGGGATATCAGGGGGACTCATTTCTGTCCAGCAAGGGTGGATGGTTGGTTGGTTCCCCCTGGGACAGTGGGGGCTACGCTTCTTTTCAAGGAGGTCACGCTCCAATATGACAGAAGGAATTCAAAAATTGTAAAGATGTGATGACTTCTGAGCTGTATTGCTGCTCTGAGATTGTGAGTCTGTGGAGCTGAATAGGATTGTTGGGTCACCTGGGGACCTAGTCCCTGTGGAGCTGAGGCGAGACGTATCAGAACTTGAGTTTGGAGTCTGGAGAGGTGCGGTATTTTGGGTTGAAACTGATAAAAACCAGACCTATGTCAGGAGATGCCCAAAGAGTGGTGCTGGGGAGGAAGACCTTTTACTCTGCCCTTTTATGTTCTTTGGGCTGGTCTAAGAATTGAATTGACATTGGAGAGATTAACAGAGGAAAAAATCAAGTTTAATAATATGAGATATGGCAGAAACCAACACAATATTGTAAAGCCATTATCTGCCAATTAAAAATAAATAAATTTTAGTTTAATAACATAGATATATGAGAGAGACTGGGGAAAAATGAGTAACTCATCAAAATGGGTGAAACCCTCACCTTGAGTAGTGCCTTCAGCTGAAGACATGGGCGGATGTGGAGGGTGGGGAGAGTCAATTATGGGAAGTGACCAGGAAAAGCACAGTAAACAGGGGCAGGGCATATGGACTTAGGTCATTGCCTTGTCCATGGATCAGTTGGTCATCTTTTTCTTTCAGGTACAGACAGTTGCCCATAAANGCGGGTGTGGAGGGTGGGGAGAGTCAGTTATGGGAAGTGACCAGGAAAAGCACAGTAAACAGGGGCAGGGCATATGGACTTAGGTCATTGCCTTGTCCATTGATCTGTTGGTCATCTTTTTCTTCCAGGTACAGACAGTTGCCCATAAAAATGGAAATTCCCCTTCCAACGGTGTTTCTCACAAAAGAGCAACTCCTATATATTTTCAGAGCCCTTTCCATGTTATTTCTCAGAAAATGACCAGCTTAGAACAATTAATATGTCAAAGAGACGTATTACAGGGTGGCAAATTCAGCTTCCTTACAGGGGAGACATATTTCACATAGGAGTGTGTGAGAGGAGACTCGGGACACCTCCACATCCAGCAAGGTGACCCCCAAATCCTGAGACCTGTCCTGCTGTGCTCTGGTACCTGGGGTCATGATGTGTGAATGTGAGGAGCAAGAAATGGGAGCTGGGGCCAAGAACTGGAATGAAGTTGGGAGGTGGTTATGTCACACAAGCCAGAGAAGGGGGGCTCAGATTGGAGTCCTGATGCTTCAGATAGAAACAGCTCTAGAAAGGGGAGGTGCATGGTAGTACCATGACGTCCTTGTGTGGAAGGACTAGAGTCCATTGTTTCAAGCAATGTGGGTTAACTGTTCCCGTGAAGTAAGCAGGAGAAGCTGAGCGAAGCCGCCCAGGGAGACCTGAAAGGAAGGAGAGGTCTGGGCCCCAGGTGTTTTTACAGGTGTTGGCAGTTTGGCTTTCTGGATCTTATTTCTTGGGCTTCATCTTTGCAGCAGTTTGGTTCCCCTCTCTGTCCTGCTATCTGCCAGCTGAATCTGGCTTCTCCTACCTTGGGAGGTGGCTGTGAGTGAGGCCAAGAGCCGCACAGGACAGAGGCTGCAGAGGGTGGGGATCCTGTGTCCAGGCGGCTGTGGCCTGAGCCCTCCCTCTTTTGTATTCTACATGAGACCTTGAGGGGACTTTGCTGACCTCTGTAACACCCAGAAAAGCTCTCCTTTTCCTTGAAGAGGCTCCTGTTTATCTTTCTCGAAACCTCTTAGGCAACCTTGCATGTTCTGTATTTGGTAGAGAGACAGAAACACTTGTGCTAAGTGGTTAGGNCTTGAGGGGACTTTGCTGACCTCTGTAACACCCAGAAAAGCTCTCCTTTTCCTTGAAGAGGCTCCTGTTTATTTTTCTCGAAACCTCTTAGGCAACCTTGCATGTTCTCTATTTGGTAGAGAGACAGCAACACTTGCTAAGTGTTCAGGCCTTGTGGTGCTATTGGTGTGGAGCTGCCCCAACCTTCCTCAGGGAGGCTTGCCCAGGGCCTTCTCCTTGGTTGTGCGTGTGCTGGGCAAGGGCAGTGTGTGGGCTGGGTGTGGGGGTGATAGGTAGGGGGTCAAGCAGAAACTTACCAAGAATCTGCTTGGTCTTCCTTAGCAACAAACCCATCAGGTCTCGGTGGGTTTCCCTGGCCTTACACAGACTTCTCTAGCCAGCACCTGTGAAATGCAGGTCACGTGGAAAAGCAGTCAGAGGTGCTGGGGGCCCTGCATGGGACCCCTTCTTGGTCAGCGTAGATCAGGGGAAGGCCAAGGGAGCCTGTGATTTGAATGAATCCCCATGATGAACTGTGCTCTGTTCCGCTTCTTTATAATCTCATCAAATCCTCATGAAACTCCCCATTTGGAGATGACACTGTACCTCAGAGACACTACTTGCTTGAGGTGCAGGCTTGGGGCACCCAGAGTGCTTGGCCATTGCACTCAGGTGCCTCACAGAGGCTTGGGCCATTTGTGTGCGGTGAGGGGGGCGGCGGGGGCAGGGCTCTTCCTGCTCAGGTGCCTGAACTGCTAGGACAGGTAGAAACCCTTACAGACTAGAAGAAAGGGCTATTGTTCTCCAGACAATAACTTTCCTTCAAAAGCCTTTGCTTTTAATCATGTTTTAACTGATTATTATGATCCCAGGAAGGCAACATTAGATTTCATTTACCTCCCAGTCTAGATTCACCAGGAAGTAGCTTTGCTCAGACCTCCATGTTCCCTGGGCACCTTGTTCTCAGGAGGAAGTTGATAAAAGTTTTGTTGCACCTGCCGTTTGGAGTTTCCAGCCAACAGTTGTAGCCCAGCTCCAGGAGGTATTAGTCACTCCTGTTTGTGCTGACTTAGATTGACTTCTCGGAGAAGGCAATGGCACCCCACTCCAGTACTCTTGCCTGGAAAATCCCATGGACAGAGGAGCCTGGTGGGCTGCAGTCCATGGGGTCGTAAAGAGTCAGACACGACTGAGTGACTTCCGTTTCCCTTTTCACTTTCATGCATTGGAGAAGGAAATGGCAACCCATTCCAGTGTTCTTGCCTGGAGAATCCCAGGGAGGGCGGAGCCTGGTGGGCTGCTGTCTATGGGGTCGTACAGAGTTGGACATGACTGAAGTGACTTAGCAGCAGTAGCAGCAGCAGATTCACTTCTGAAGGCTCTGTTTGTTCTCCTATAGGAGGGGAAGAGCAGCTGTCTCCTCCGGTACCCATCTCAGTCACCCTCTGAAGTTTGTACTCTCAGCCCTACTGTTGATTAAATATCATGGCTTGTCCTGAGCTAGCAACATGTCTGCTCTTTGCCACAGTCTACAAGAAACTCTACCTATGAGGAACTTCTTGAATAGATGGTTTGTTCAGTCACTCAGTCATACCTGACTCTTTGTGACCCCATGGACTGCAGCATGCCAGGCTTCCCTGTCCTTCTCTATTTCCCAGAGTTTGCTCAAACTCATATCCATTGAGTTGGTGATGCTATCCAACCATCTTATCCCTTGTTGCCCACTTCTCCTGCCCTCAATCTTTTCTAGCATCAGGGTCTTTTCCAGTGAGTTGGATCTTCACATCAAATGGCCAAATATTGGAGTTTCAGCTTCAGCATCAGTCCTTCCAATGAATATTTAGGGTTGGTATCCTTTAGGATTGACTGGTTTGATCTCCTTGCCATCCAAGGGCCTCTCAAGAGTCTTCTCCAACACCACAGTTCAAAGGTATCAATTTTTCAGTGCTCAGCCTTTTTTTATAGTCCAGTTCTCACATCAGTACATGACTACTGGAAAAACCATAGCTTTAACTATGCAGACCTTTGTCAGCAAAATTAAAAGCTTTTTAACAGACTGTCTAGGTTAGTCATAGCTTTTCTTCCAAGGAGCAAGCGTCTTTTAACTTCATGGCTGCAGTTACTGTCCACAGTGATTCTGGAAACCAAGAAAAGAAAGTTTGTCATTATTTCTATTGTTTCCCCATCTATTTGCCATGAAGTATTGGGACTGGATGCCATGATCTTAGTTTTTTGAATGTTGACTTTTAAGCCAACATTTTTACTCTCCTCTTTCAGATTTATCAAGAGGCTGTTTAGTTTCTCTTCACTTTCTGACGTTAGGGTGGTGTATTCTACATTTCTGGCATTATTGATATTTCTCCCGGCAATCTTGATTCCTGCTTGTGCCTTATCCAGCCTGGCGTTTCACGTGATGTACTCTGCATATAAGTTAAATATGCAGGGTGACCACATACAGCCTTGATGTATACCTTTCCTGATTTTTGGAACCAGTTCGTTGTTCCATGTTCAGTTCTAACTGTTTCTTGACCTGCATACAGTTTCCCAGGTTTTTGCTTATAGGTTTCATATATTTATGTGTCATTTTTATATCATTTTATATCAATTGACTTTTCTCTGTGACTTTTATTTTTCTATAAAAGGTTTGTCTCTTTTCCTTCTATTTAAAGATTTATATATATATGTATATTTATACACACACAGCCTTGACATACTCCTTTCCCAATTTAGAACCAGTCCGTTGTTCCATGTCTGGTTCTAATTGTTGCTTCTTGTCCTGTATATAAATTTCTCAGGAGGCAGGTAAGGTGGTCTGCTATTCCCATCTCTTTAAGAATTTTCCACACTTTGTTGTGATCCACACAATCAAAGGCTTTAGCGTAGTTAATGAAGCAGAAGTAGATGTTTTTCTGGAATTCTCTTGCTTTTTCTGTGATCCAGCGGATGTTGGCAATTTGATCTCTGGTTCCTCTGACTTTTCTAAATCCAGCTTATACATCTGGAGTTTCTTGGTTCACATACAGTTGAAGCCTAGCTTGAAGGTTTTTGAGCATTACCTTGCTAGCGTGTGAAAGGAGTATGATTGTGCTGTAGTTTGAACATTCCTTGGCATTGCCCTTCTTTGAGATTGGAATGAAACTGACCTTTTCCAGTCCTGTGGCCACTGCTGAGTTTTCCAAATTTGCTGGCATATTTAGTGCAGCATTTTTTAGGATTTGAAATACCATCATCTTTTAGGATTTGAAATAGCTCAGCTGGAATTCCATCATCTCCACTAGCTTTGTTCATAGTGTGGCTTCCTAAGGCCCACTTAACTTCACTCTCCAGGATATCTGACTCTGAGTGAGTGATCACACCATCTTGGTGATTCTGGTTATTAAAACCTTCTTCAATGTATTCTTAACCACCTCTCCTTAACCATCTTCTGCTGCAGTTAGGGCCATACCATTTTTGTCCTTTATTGTGCTCATCTTTGCATGAAATATTCCCTTGGTATCTCTAATTTTCTTGAAGAGATCTCTAGTGTTTCCCATTCTATTGT
>SJYV01044215.1:642635-659831 GCA_006410875.1 Neotragus pygmaeus
GAAATCATTCTGTCATTTTTGAGATTATACCCAAGTACTGCATTTCAGACTCTTGTTGACTATGAGGGCTACTCCATTTCCTCTAAGGGATTCTTGCCCACAGTAGTAGACATAATGGTCATCTGAGTTAAATTTGCCTATTCCAGTCCATTTTACTTCACTGATTCCTAAAATGTCGATGTTCACTCTTGCCATCTCCTGTTTGCTGCTGCTGCTGCTAAGTTGCTTCAGTCGTGTCCAACTCTGTGCAACCCCACAGACAGCAGCCCACCAGGCTCCCCCGTCCCTGGGATTCTCCAGGCAAGAAAACTGGAGTGGGTTGCCATTTCCTTCTCCAATGCATGAAAGTGAAAAGTGAAAGTGAAGTCGCTCAGTCGTGCCCAACTCTTAGCGACCCCATGGACTGCAGCCCACCAGGCTCCTCCATCAATGGGATTTTCCAGGCAAGAGTACTGGAGTGGAGTGCCATTGCCTTCTCCAATCTCCTGTTTGGCCACTTCCAATTTACCTTGACTCATGGACCTAACATTCCAGGTTCCTATGTAATGTTGTTCCTTATAGCACTGGACTTTACTTTCCCCACCAGACATATCCACAACTGGGTGTTGTTTCTGCTTTGGCTCAGCCCCTTCATTCCTCCTGGAGCAGTTTCTCTATTGTCTCCAGTGTCATATTGGACACCAACTGACCTAGGAAGTTCACCTTTCAGTGTCTTGTCTTTCTGCCTTTTCAATCTGGGTCTTGGTCTGGTGGACATGGCCATGCTCAGTAAATCTTTAATCCAATTTTCTGTGAGTGGATGTGGATGTGTAGTTTGACCTGAGGCCAAATTGTGATAGGTTAATGGCAATAGTGGCAATCTCCTTCAAAAGGACTTATGCCATCACATAATAGTTTCTGCTTCTCTAAATCAGTGAATGAATGCAATGGTTAGATGAGCTTCTGCTGCATCCACTATATAGAGTGGACTTAAGTTAGATGATGTCATTTTTTCACTCAAAACCCTCCGGTGACTTTTTCTGAAGCACTACGGTGATCTGCCAGGTCCTGTGTGACCTCCCCTGCCCTCCTACCATTCCTTCTCTCTCTCATGGGCTTCTTGGCTCACCTAGACTTATTACTGTGGTCACATTAGCTTGTATTCTGTTTGTCCTACTAGGCAATCCTCTACGTACCTCAGGGCCTTCCCTGGTGGCTCAGTTGGTAAAGAATCCACCTGCAATGAGGGAGACCTGGGTTTGATCCCTGAGTTGGGAAGACGCCCTGGAGAAGGGAAAGGCTACCCACTCCAGTATTCTGGCCTGGAGAATTCCATGGACTGTATAGTCCATGGAGTTGCAAAGAGTTTTACATGACTGAATGACTTTCACTTTCTTTTCCCTACCTCAGGGCCATTGTACTTGCCAATCCCCCAGCCATTCACATAGTTNACTGAGACTACCTGCCCCCTTTGTTGCAGATTTATATATAGCTTTGTCTCCTTCTCCCTCGGCTACTGCTACATGGGATGCTGACTGCTGGGCTTGAAGTCCTAAGATTTTTCAACAAATAAAATAGTCTCTACTTCAGGATGTGACTATATTTTAAGTTGACAGAGTAAAGAGCAAAACCCAAGTATTAGCTTACACTTATATAGCACTTACCATGTAGCACAGATGGTAAAGAATCTGCCTGCAATACAGGAGACCTGGTTTCAATCCCTGAGTTGGGAAGGTCCCTTGGAGAAGGGGATGGCAGCCCACTCCACTATTCTTACCTGGAGAATTCCAAGGACAGAAGAGCCTGGCGGGTACACTCCATGGGGCTCCAAAGAGTCAGACAGAACTGAGCAATTTTTTACCAAACAAAGGATTATGTGACTTGTTCTCCGTCGTTCACTGAGTAAAGAGCAAAACCCAAGTTTTGGACTCCTCCATCGTTGCCATTTCCATTACACCACACAAATGAAAGAAGGCATTTCACTTTAGCCACCTCTTAGTTGACATGTCCTCCAAACAAGATCCAACCACACCTAAGTAGAGGATAGCATGGATTTGCCCCATAGGATGTGCTCGACATTGTTGGTTAAACAAGAGAGGGGGAGATAAGTAAAAAATATTTTTGAGAAAATAAAACTCTGGGCTATCTGGCCCCTTTCCAATTTATTTTCTTGCCTTCCTTTCCAATCTTTTCATCTAACTATGTTGATAACTTTGTTTGTGACTCTGGTATGGTTATTAAGCTAATGGAGAGAACAATGTATTCATAATGTCATCACAACCTTTTTTAACTACTTGTATTTTCAATGGAGATTGGCCATTGTATAATATTTTGATGGATTTGAATAACTCAGTGGGAGGGTGGGAGAAGGGGTGTGTTGGCGGCAAGGAATGCATTGCAAGAGTGAATTGAATGAGTTGTTTGGTTTTGTAAACCAGCTTCTTGGTTACCATAATCTTGTGAAGCATTTAGTGGAATTTCTCAACCGTGAGTTTTTGGCAAAACCTCAGTTGATTCATCTGGAAGCCTAGAAAACAGTACTGACTTGGGATTCTTAGGGCTTTGGAGGCTGGCCTATTACTCAGGCTACACCTTTCCTGATACTTGACAGGGGAACCTGTGTGATTTTCCTTCATTCAACTTAGGGATGAAGAGATACTTGTGTATCTTTGGCACTTTGAGGGCATAGAAGGTGGATAATTTAAAATCTCTTCTGTATAATAAATTCTTTATTTTACTGTTGGGAGACTTAAAGTATTAAGCAAAACTTTGCTGACAAAGGTCCATCTAGTCAAAGCTATAGTTTTTCCAGTAGTCATGTTTGGATGTGAGAGTTAGACCATAAAGAAAGCTGAGTGCTGAAGAGTTGATGCTTTTGAACTGTGGTGTTGGAGAAGACTCTTGAGAGACCCTTGGACTGCAAGGAGATCCAACCAGTTAGTCCTAAAGGAAATCAGTCCTGATTATTCATTGGAAGGACTGATGCTGAAGCTGAAACTCCAATACTTTGGCCACCTGATGCAAAGAACTGACTCATTGGAAAAGACCCTGATGCTGGGAAAGATTGAAGGCAGGAGGAGAAGGAGATGACAGAGGATGAGATGGTTAGATGGCATCATCAACTTGATGGACATGAATTTGAGCAAGCTCCGGGAGTTAGTGATGGACAGGGAGGCCTGGCGTACTGCAGTCCATGAGGACGCAGAGAATCAGACACGACTGAGTGACTGAATTGAACTGAAGTAGTTAACAATGAATTATTTATTAAACAGAAGATAGTAGGTGATAATCTAGGAGAATATTAAGTTGGGTACACATCTCACTTTATTGACGAAGATAAATTCTAAGTGGGTTGAAGATTTAAATGTTAAAAATGGAAATCATAAATGTACTAGAAGAATATATGGTAAATTCCTTTATATGTCTAGAGTGGGGAAGATCTCTGTAAATGTGACTCAAAAGTCAGAATCCATAAGGAGAAGGTATATAACTTTGAGGGAGGGAGAGTAGGGGAGAGAGAGAGCATCTGCAATTGGCAAAACATACTCTCTAAGAAAAGAAGAAAAGCAAATAGCAACATGGAGAAAAGTAGCTCCAACTCATTTCACAGAATAAGAGTAAAGAGCTAATTTCTCCAATATGGCAAGAACTCCTAGATACCAAGAAGAAAAGGAATAAACCTCATAAGAAAAATGTGCAAAGAACATGAACAGTGAACAATAGTTCACAGGAAACAAAAATGCTCTAAAATACATGAGAAGATAAGGCTCAACTTTACACGTAATTAAAGAGAGAGAAATAACACTATGCTTGTAAGGTATAGTTCGGGCTGAGGCAGAAAAGAAGGAGAGATGGAAGTAGGTTAGGTTACCTTTATTAAGGGAAGGAGGGGCAACATTCAGCCTAACGACCAGGCTGAGCACGAGAGGGATCAGGGAGGCTTCATATTTAAAGGGAGGTTTGTGGAAGTGATAAGGGAAACGTTAGTCAGGCGGGACGTTTGGGGTAATCTTTAGTTGAGGTGGCATTTGTAGTTGAATGGGGTAATGGGAGGTTTTGGGCAGGGGGTGATAAGTCCCAGGTGGATGCAACTGGCCAGGAGTATCAAGGTGAGACTTAAAGTTCGGTTTTCCCCAGTTAGATGATTCAGCAAGGGTCTTTGAGACTGTTGTTTTCTTTTCTAGGCCCAAGGACTCCTTCAATGCTGATATACCGAATTAGCAGAAATTGCCACATTGAGTAACACACTATTGACAAGGCAGTGGGGAAATGAGCATTTTAAACACGGCTGGTAGAAGTGCAAACAGGTTCTATGCTGACAATATCAAAGTTACAAATGCACACTCTTCATTACAGCAATTCACTTTTGGGGGGCTTTATCTTCTAGATATATGCACACTCACGTGACATTTAGTATACAAAGATACTCACTGTAGCATTCTTTGCAATAGAGAAAGATTAGAAACAAATCAAATGTCTTTCAGAAAAGGACTAGCCCTGGTAACAGATACAGTGTAGAACTGTGCGGCTGCAGAAGAGAGCATTTATGTGGCAGGGCCTCTAAGATCTACTAAGTAAAAGAGCAAACAACCCAGGTGACAAATATCAAGGTAGGGACCAGTACTAGGCTTGTGATAATAAATATTAATATGACCTGTGAGTGCAAGTTGCTCAGTCTCGTTGGACTCTTTGCGACCCCATGGACTATACAGTCCATGGAATTCTCCAGGCCAGAATACTGGTGTGAGTAGCTGTTCCTTTCTCCCGGGGATCTTCCCAACCCAGGGATCGAACCCAGGTCTCCCACATTACAGGCAGATTCCTTACCAGCTGAGCCACCAGGGAAGCCCAAAATTACTGGAGTGGGTAGCCTATCCATTCTTCAGTGGATCTTCCAGACCCGGAAATCAAACCAGGGTCTCCATCACTGCAGGCAGATTCTTTACCAGATGAGTTACCAGGACATGATCTGTATATCCATGTAAAAAAATGTTCCTATATTAGGAGAGGAATTAAAGAAGTTCCACATCAGAGAGGATATGGGAACTGCATAGCAGAGGAAAAGGGTGGGTGGCAGGTAGGATTTTTCAGTGTATACCGTAACCACTTGTACAGTGATGTGACATGCAGAAAAGAGCAGAATGTATAATGCTTTGCTAAGCTATTACAAAGCTTGCCTGGAAAATTCCATGGACAGAGGAGCCCGACAGGGTACATGTAGTCCATGGAGTCACTTAGAATCAGATATGACTGACTAAACACTGCGTCTCTAAACACTGGTGTTTGTGGAGGTATTGGATAACATCATATGCTTATGGGTATATTATATACCTTTTATAATGAGCTTCTTTGCTTATTTTATTTAAGATCATATTGTACATAGCTATAGTTTTTCACTTTTATTGCTGGGTTCACTATTCCACTATGTAAATATGCTACAATTTATATACTCTACTCTTGGTGAATATATGAGTTGTTTCCTGTTTAAGGCTATGATATTGTGATATATAACAAATATGTATTTGGTATTTGTCTGTGGTTCCTAGCTCATTGTTTTCCAAACCCTTGGAATTTTCTGAGAAATAAGAGCAATGGCAGCATGTTTTTTCATTCTAATATTTGTTCCCTTGTTCATGGTAGGCAAAATCAGTGTCTTGTTACTCATAACAAGACCCCTTCTATCGCAACTAGTTTATGTTAATGAGTTGAATTTGGGAAGCACCGTAAGAATCGGAAATAGTTGTCAGGCAAGAAATCATATATTTAGAGCTTTTGAAGTTTTCAGTCTCCTTTCCACCTCCCCTGTTCCATGACCCCCGGGGAGGGGTGAGGAGTTGAAGATTGAATCAATCACCAATGGCCAATAAGTTACTCAACAGTGCCTATGCAATGAAGCCTCCATAAAAACACAAAAAGAGGGGTTTTGGAGAGCTTCCAGGTTAGGCAACCAGAGTTTCCACATGCCACCATGCAGGCTTTAAAGTTCCATGAGCACAGAAGCTCCTTTTTGAAGACTCACTTGGTTCTTGATTTGTATCCTTTAATATCCTTGATAATAAACCAGAAATCTAGTGAGTAGATTTCTAGTTTCCTGATTTCTATAAGCCAGTTTATTAATTGAACCCAAAGAAGGGGTTGCAGAACCTCTAATTTATAGCTAGTTGGTCAGAAGCTAATGTGGGTTTCTAAGTATCATATGATGTAGAGGGCTATCTTGTGGGACTAAGTCTTTAACCTGTGGAATTAGATACTGTCACTGGATAGATTGTCAGAATTGAGCTGAGTGGTAGGACATGCAGCTGGGATTGGAGAATAGCTTGGTGGTGTGGGAAACCCTCCTCTTGCACTGAAACTGAGTGTGCAGAATTTACAGGGGCTATTGAAGTTAAGGCCCCTGAGAATAATTTTGTATGTTATCTTGGTGAATATGTACAAACATTTCTGATGGTTATATACTTAGGAATGGAATTGCTGAGTCAGAGTGTGAATATCTTCACTTTAGTAGATACTACCAAAGTGTCTTCATAGTGGTTGCACCAACTTACAGTCCAACCAGCAGTATAGCAGAATGTTACTTCACATCCTCCCCAAAACTTGCTGTTATCCTTTAAAACTTGAAGCCAATCAGCAGTGTGGTGGTTTTAACTGGATTTTCTTATCACACATGAAGCTTAGCACATTTTCATGTTTATTGGCCATTTGGATATCCTCTCTTGTAAATACCTGGTTTCTTACCATGTTGCTCCTCTTAGTTTCTTGTCTTTTTTCCTCACTGTGCAAAGAAATGTCATGTTATATTGCAAATATTATCTTCACCTTTGTGGCCAGTATTCACACTCATTCTTCCAGCCTCCCTTTCTTCTCTTGGTAACATATGCATATTGTTCTGTACCTTGTCCTTTAAAAGTATAGTTGAGCTGTGAACATTGCAGGAATTAGGGGTGCCTGCTCCCCAGTTGAAAATCTAAGGGCTGCTATCTGTCTCAAAAATGAAGGAATTGAAAAATGACTCACTCAAGGGCAGGAAGCTGAAGCAGTTTTGATAGAATCAGAATTCAAACTCTACTTCTTGTGGTTCCACATACTGTGGTCTCTCATCAAACAAACTTTGCCACACAGTTGGCTTGTGTGTACATTTGTAAAATGAAAAAACAGGTATTTAAATTTATTGAAAAAACCACCTGTAAATGGACTTGAGCAGTTCAAACCCATGTTGCTCTGGGGTCAAATGTGTATCCTGAGGATCTTTCCATTCTCAGAAGATAAACTCCCTCCTGCTTCTTATAGTTATAGTGTGTTCTTACAGCAATTTACCATAACTGATTTTAATTAGCTTTAAACTCTATTGATGGACGTCAAAGTGTTTCTACTACTTGGCAACTATTTGCTGCAAGCAACGCTCCAGTAAGTCTTATCCTAATACATCTGTTATGCATATTGACATACTTCCTTCCATAGGATGAGTTCCTAGGAGTAGCACTTCAGGTCAGAGGAGGTATAGTTTTCATCTTGATAATTAGTATCACATGCTCTCTGTAGAGAGAGTTTCTTACCTTCTGGACAGTCTCATCTGTGTGTTCTGTCATATTTTAATTTTTAAATATCTAATAGGGAACATGGTACCTTAATGTAGTTTTAAACAACTTTACTATGGTATGGCTGACATAAAATAAGTGCAGATATTCAAAGTGTGCAATTTAAGTTTTGATTATCAACATTTGTGAAACCATCACCACAATCAAGTGAATGAACGTCCATCATGCCCCAAAGTTTTCTGCTGTCCCTTTCCTTCACTTTCCTTCTTCACCCCTTCCCTCCCTAAGATACCAGTCTCTGTAGACTGCATTGTTTGTGCTGAGTTGCTTCAGTCATGTCCAGCTCTTTGCAACCGTATGGACTGTAGCTCCCTGTGCTCCTCTGACCATGGGGATTCTCCAGGCAAGAATACTGGATTATTCTTCCCAACTAGGGATCTTCCCAGCTAGGGATCGAACCTGTGTTTCCTGTGATTTCTTCTTTGCAGGCAGATTCTCTACCACTGAGCTACAGGGGAAGCCTGTCACTGTAGATACACAGTGAGGTACTCAATCGATCAGTCCTGTCTTACTCTTTGTGACCCTATGAACTATACAATCCATGCAATTCTCCAGGCCAGAATACTGGAGTGGGTAGCTTTTCCCTTCTCCAGGGGATCTTCCCAACACAGGGATCAAACCCAGGCCTCCCGCATTGCAGGAAGATTCCTTACCTGCTGAGCAACAAGAGAAGCCCATCACTATATATCGGTTGCAAATGAAGTCGCTCAGTTGTGTCCAACTCTTTGCGACCCTATGGACTGTAACCTACCAGGCTCCNTCAAACCCAGGCCTCCCGCATTGCAGGAAGATTCCTTACCTGCTGAGCAACAAGAGAAGCCCATCACTATATATCGGTTGCAAATGAAGTCGCTCAGTTGTGTCCAACTCTTTGCGACCCTATGGACTGTAACCTACCAGGCTCCTCCCTCCATGGGATTTTCCAGGCAAGAATACTGGAATGAGTTGCCAATTCCTTCTCCAGGAGATCTTCCCCACCCAGGGTTTGAACCAGGGTCTCCTGCATTGTAGGCAGATGCTTTACCATCTAAGCCAGGGAAGACCAGGGAAGTCATATATCAGTTGGGATTTATCAATTTGTCCATTTACCTGTTGATGGACATTGGAGTTTTTTCAGGGTTCTTTTCTTTTTTTCTTACAAAGACTGTTATCAGCATTTGTGTACAGTCATTGTATGGACATGTATTTCCCTTTCTTCTGGGTAAATATGTAGGAATGAAATGGATGGATTATATCATAGGTATATAACTTTTTAAAGAAACTTCCAAGTTGTTTTCTGAAGTACCTGCACCATTTTTCTCATTCTCATCAGTTGTACTATTTTCATTCTCATTGGAAGTTCCAATTTTTCCACATTCTTAACAACACTTGATAGGACCAATCATTTTAATTTTTACCATTTTAATAGGAGTACAGAGGTACTGTGGTCTTATTTTACATTTTCCTAAAGATTAAGCATCTTAGTGTGCCTCTTTTATATCTTTCTTGGTGAAGTGTCTGGATCTTAAGCCCATTTTATTTTTAAATTAGGTAGTTTTCTTACTGCTGAGCTGAGAAATTTTGTATAGTTTTCTGATATGAAGTCTTTTAAAATACCTCCGTAAATATCTTTCCTCTAGTCTGGTTTGTCTTTTCATTCTCTTAACAGAGTCTTGTAGAGAGAAGGAATACTTAATTTTGAAGTCCAGTTTTATCATTTTTTCTTTTATATATTGTGCTTTCAAAGTCCTATTGAAGAAATTCTTGCCTAACCCAGAGTCACAAAGATTGTCTGTGATTTCCTCTAAATAGGATCATTCTAAACTTTACATTTATATGATTTTGAGTTAGAGGTATGTGTCCAAGCTTCTTCTTTTTCTTTGATATATGGATATTCAGTTTTTTGAAGGTTATTTGTTGAAAAAGACTATCCTTCTCCAGTGCACCGGCTTGGTGTATGTTATTGTTTTTTTAAACTCGGTTCATATGTACATGGGTTTTTCTGTTCTATTCTTTGATCTATCTATCTTTATACTAATACTAAGCTTGTTTTCAGTACTGTAGCTTCCAGATAAGTCTTGAAATCAGGTAGTGTGAGCTCTTCAATATTGTTCTTTTTCAAAGTTGTTTTCGCTAACTTGAGTCCTTTGCATGAATTTTAGAATCAGCTTGATTCTTTCTACAAAAAGGCCAAGATTTATATTGGAATTGATTTCAGTGAAACTATATATCAATTTAGAAAACTAATGATAATTGGTGTTTTTACCTTGTTACTAATTACCTTAGAAATTTCAAGACACTTTGAGTCCATTTACATCCCACCTGACTTACGTGCTATTTTTGCCAAATGTTTAAGTTCTAATTCATTTAAAACTCCATGAGATGTAGCTGTGACTGTTTTATATTCATTTAGATTTATTGTTTTTTTCTTCCTTGTTCCTGTCTTCATTTCTTGCTTCTACCTGGGACTGAATTCTCCAGCTTTAAGATCATTCTTTAATGTTTTCTTTAGAGCTGTTTACCAAAAAATGTAGTCACAACCTGAAAGTGTTGCAGGAAGGGGGAGCACTTTCAGGNTTCCAAATTTGCTGGCATATTGAGTGCAGCACTTTGACAGCATCATTTTTCAGGATTTGAAACAGCTCAACTGGAATTCCATCACCTCCACTAGCTTTGTTCGTAGTGATGCTTTCTAAGGCCCACTTGACTTCACATTCCAAGATGTCTGGCTCTAGATTAATGATCATTTCATCATGATTTTATATATCATATAATACTAAAGACAACCATCTTATAAAATAAACAAATTACAAGTAGTACAGCTAATAATGTGATTAAAGTTACCAATTGGGATTTAAGCCATGAAGTTTCAGAACCAAACCATCTTCCTAAAACATCACCCATTAGAGGATTTATCTGGTATCAGATGCTGTAAGGATATCAAGGGCTATATTATTTTGTAAGACAGCTTTTCTCATCATAGTGATTTCAGAATTTAGTAGACTAATAATCTGGTTGCTATCATTTAATGCCTTTTGAGAGAAATTTAAGGCTTCAGTGTGAGAAATAACACTTTCAAATCCTACTAAAGACACAAAAATAGTTGCTAAATGACCATACCAGTGAAATACAGATCTCTTGGCCCATTGGGTTCATATTGATAGTAAATTTGCTGGAGTCACATAAGTTTGTACGTAAATAGCCTTGAGCCCAAAGGAATCCTAAAGTACACCTTCCTAGCCAGTCTGGTGGAAGCCAGGGTCATAGATTGGACCCAAAATGTCATTGAATCCTGTGAGGTGCCNATAGTAAATTTGCTGGAGTCACATAAGTTTGTACGTAAATAGCCTTGAGCCCAAAGGAATCCTAAAGTACACCTTCCTAGCCAGTCTGGTGGAAGCCAGGGTCATAGATTGGACCCAAAATGTCATTGAATCCTGTGAGGTGCCAGCAAGTATATTTCTGTACATCTTATCCAATCTGTTCCATATCAATCACTGTCTTTAAGAGAAGTGGTACCTTGGCAGCCTAATTTTCTAAAGTTATTAGGTTGATTATCCTTGGTATGATCTATTTGTTTCCAGCATAGGGTGCCCTTTAGAATTAGATTACCATGTTGTTCAGTCACTAAGTCAAGTCTGATTCTTCGTGACCCCATGAACTGCACCATGCCAGGTTTCCCTGTCTTTCACCATCTCCCTGACTTTGCTCAAACTCATGTCCATTGAGTTTGTGATGCCATTCAATCATCTCACCCTCTGTTGCCCACTTCTCTTGCCCTCAGCCTTTCCCAGCATCGGAGTCTTTTCCAGTGAATCAGTTCTTTGCATCAGGTGGCCAAAGTATTGGAGCTTCAGCACCAGTCCTTCTGATAAATATTGAGGGTTGATTTCCTTTAGGGTTGACTGGTTTGATCTCCTTGCTGTCCAAGGGACTCTCAATAGTCTTCTCTAGCACCACATTTTGAAAGCATCAATACTTCAGTGCCACATTTTCTTGCCAGCTTTTCTTAATCTCTTTTGCTTATGTTAGGTCCTTGCTGCTTTTGTCCTTTATTGTGCCTATCTTTGCATGAAATTTACCCTTGATATCTCCAGTTTTCTTAAAGAGATCTCTAGTCTTTCCCTTTCTATTGTTTTCCTCTATTTCTTTGCATTGTTCACTTATGAAGGCTTTCTTATCTCTCCTTGCTATTTTCTGGAACTCTGCATTCAGTTGGGTGTATCTTTCCCTTTCTTCTTTGCTTTTCACTTCTCTTCTTTTCATTGCCTGGTGTTAGCCAGATAAATCCATCCCATAACTGAGGCAGTGTCCCTGCTATTAGTCTAGAGTTTATATCTTTTGACTGGAATTTAGCCTGTTGCTTTGACTGAGCTAGAGTAACCTTAAGGGAAAATTCACATTTATGGCTAGGGTTAGAACAAGTATGTTAGAACAAGTATGGCCAAGAGAGTGGTTCCCATTTAGTGTTATCAGTAGTAGCCCAGACAGACAGAACTATAATTCCTTTCTTTTCAAATAAACTTTCTAAGCAACATTTAGTCAGAGCCTTGGAGGGGAGAAACCCATCAAGGTAAACCAGAAGTACCGGATGCAGGTAATTGACCACAAACCCAACAATGTGATTGATTTCTAAAATTTGTATAAGATGTGCCCATCATGGGGGGGTGGCGGGGAACCCATGACTTATGTGTAAGAGTCCAAGAAACTAAGAGGAAAACTTAAGAGCAATCATATGGGACAGGTCCAGTTTCTTGGGACAGCCGTCTATTTCTGATTTCTTCTTCTCATACTGGCGTTGGTGTTTCCTTATTATCAGAGTATTGTTTTAAGGTGAGTTTGAAGGTCAGCAGTTCTCTCTATAGACCAGTGTGGAGTGGAAGCCCTTTTTAGGTGGGAAATATGAATCCAAGAGTCAAATCCCTTCTGTTTTACTGTGCATGAGCTAGTTAGAAGAACCTGATAAGCGCCCTTCCATCTAGGTTGTAGGGACTCGTTTAAATGATGTCTTTTTTTAATATACAGATAATCTCTTGGTTGTAAGTCATGGGACATCTGATCTTTATTTGAGGATAGCTTACTGTAATAAGCTTTATAAACTAGTTAAGAATGACTTGTCAATAATTTGATTAAGCTCATGTAATAATACAATATATCTCCCTTAAGTAATATAAGATTATATAGCCTTTTATCTAATCTCACTGGTCTCCCTATAATAATTTCAAAGGGAGACAAACGATGTTTGTCAAAGGAGTGGATCTGAAGTTGAGGAGAACCAGTGGAAGGGCCCTAGGCCAAGGGAAAGAATAAGCATCCAAAATTTTAGCCAACTGAGTTTTAATTGTTCCAGTTGTCCTTCCATTAACCCAGAAGCCCAGGAGTGATAGGCAGAATGGAAATGTTGCATAATTGGACAAAATTTACAGATTTCCTTAACAATTTGTCCAGAAAAATGGGTCCCTCTGTCACTATGTAGTTCAGAGGGGATTCTCCAGATGGGAATCACTCTTTCTAAAAGCAGCTTCCCTACCAATTGTGCCACAGCCCATGTTCATGGTTAAAGATTTAAATATAGTGCAGTTAGGAAACTTGGATATTTTTGCAACGTAAAACATTTCAGTATAATCACTAGAATTATGACTAATAACATTTTATCAGGATGTGTCAGATGTTAGGAATTTCATATAAATTTTGAAATATCTGTATTAATGATATTTATATATTACAACCTAAAGTTTACTTTTAATCACTTGACAATGTTTTTGAATTAAAAATACCAAATAAACTTAGATTGACATTTGTCTCTGAGGTTCCTCAAAGATGTTTCTTTGAAGCATCAATCCTTGAGTCAGCTGGAGGCTAAAAAGCTTTGTTGGGTTTTGATATTTGGGAATTTTGTTAGAAATAACAAAAAGATTTTAAAATACAGGATCATATGTCACTTAAACAATACCTATTTATTTAACCAAGGTCATGAAGCAAATAGATCATTTAAGGGCACAGAAACTCACAAAATCTGTTATGAAAAGGCACACTTATAACAGAAATAACATTTTTAGTTGTGTTAGCTTAGTTCAGTCTAAATTTAATTAATCCTGACTATGTATAGAACTTTTCCCTCAGGATTCCTCTTGTAATCTCTAATCACTTTTTGTATCCAGCCTGTCTTTCATTTTTTTACCTGAAGAAAATTAACTTGTTTATTTTCAATTAAAATGTAATTTCATTTCTCATATATTTTCATTGAAAACATACATTTAATCTTCTTCTGTATTCTGAAAAGTTACTGTATTTTTAAAATAGCTTTAATTACATGTTTAAATTAGAATCCTCAACTCTTAAAACCTTAATTTTAATAAAACTAAGAAATAAGTAATTATGTACTGTCTTTACATTGGTAATGTTATAAATTGGTGAGCTTGAACACTTGTTTTCTTATAGAGAACATCTTAGGTGATACCAAACATTTTCATTTATATTTTCAAATACTTTTAATTTTTTTTTTTTTTAGTAATTGATGTCTCAGTATCTTTTAAATAGATAAACTTTCATCATCACTTAGCTTAAATTGGCACAGCTTTAGAATCTTAAGTTACTAAACATATGGAAGGATCATATTAATTACACATTATAAAATATGTTTAAAGTTTTTATCCCAAAGTTTTTATTTCATTTACATTTACCTGGAAGTTTTATCATGTCCAGTTACTTCCTTGCAAGCGATTGTTGCTGCTGCTGCTAAGTTGCCTCAGTCGTGTCCGACTCTGTGTGACCCCGTAGACGGCAGCCCACTAAGCTCCTCTGTCCCTGGGATTCTCCAGGCAAGAATACTGGAGTGGGTTGCCATTTCCTTCTCCAATGCATAAAAGTGAAAAGTGAAAGTGAAGTCGCTCAATCGTGCCCTACTCTTAGTGACCCCATGGACTGCAGCCTACCAGAGGCTCCTCAGTCCATGGGATTTTCCAGGCAAGACTATTGGAGTGGGGTGCCATTGCCTTCTCCGTGCAAGAGATTAGTCAGGTCTTATTTATTAAACCTAGGTACAATAAAGTATTATACTTAATTTTGATGACTCTTAATGAAGTTTATATTAATTTAGATCCACACACTTAAACATTAATGTCAGGTTTTAACTTAGTATTGAACATTTCCCAGTTCACGTGAACCTGTTAGTCATCTTGGCCAGTTGTCTTTAAATGTAAGCGTTTTTCATTAAATTAAAAAGAGGTCTTTATAAATCCAATTCTAATAACACCCTTTAGAAGTAGAGGTATTTATAATGTGTACATAGGCATAAACTAGAGATCTCATGGCTTACTAAAAGCTTAGATATGAACCAGGTATTACAGTATTGATATAAACTTATTAGTGACAAACAGTTGACATACCTTGAGTTGATTGCTCAGGTATTAAGGCATACTATCTTAAAAGGTTTGGCTGTGGGAACATTGTCAACAGTTTACATTTAAAACTGCCACTTCTTTTTTTCCTTGATCTTGCAGGTCTTGCCTGCTTAACTGGGCTTAGTCTAGGTGCTTGTGGCCTGTATTCTATTTTGGTTGACATATTTGTGAGACAAAGGCAGCTGTTTAGTTTTTTCAAGTATGGTTTTATCATCTAAAGTTACTAAAATCAGTGGCAAGATTTTTATCAAACAAATGTAATTTACAAAGTTCTGTTTTATAACTTTAAAGTTTTAATTTATAACTTCTTTAAAGATTTGTATAAGGCATTTCAGTTCGGTTCAGTCACTCAGTCGTGTCCAACTCTGCGACTCCATGGACTGCAGTATCCCGGAGCTTGCTCAAACTCGTGTCCATCCAGTTGGTGATGCCATCCAACCATCTTATCCTCTGTCGTCCCCTTCTCCTCCTGCCTTCAGTCTTTCCAGTCTTTCCAGAATCAGGGTCTTTTCCAATGAGTTGACTCTTCGCCTCAGATGGCCAAACTATTGGAGGTTCAGCTTCAGCATCAGTCCTTTCAATGAATATTCAGTACTGATTTCTTTTAGGATTGACTCTTTGGATCTCTTTGCAGTCCAAGGGACTCTCAAGAGTCTTCTCCAACACCACAGTTCAAAAGCATCAATTCTTCAGTGCTCAGCTTTCTTTATAGTTCAACTCTCACATTTATACGTGACTACTGGAAAAACCATAGCTTTGACTAGGTGGAACTTTGTCAGCAAAGTAATGTCTCTGCTTTTTAATATGCTGTCTAGGTAGGTCATAGCTTTTCTTCCAAGGAGCAAGCCTTTTTTTTTTTTTTTTTTTAAATTGGAGGCTAATTACTTTACAATATTGTGGTGGTTTTTGCCATACATTCACATGAATCAGCCAAGGGTGTACATGTGTTCCCTATCCTGACCCTCCCTCCTACCTCCCTCCCCATCCCATCACTCAGGGTCATCCCAGTGTACCAGCCCTGAAATGTACATGTGCACCCTGTCTCATGCATCGACTTGGACTGGCGATCTATTTCACATATGATAATATACATGTTTCAGTGCTATTCTCTCAAATCATCCCACCTTCAACTTCTTCCACAGAGTCCAAAAGTCTGTTCTTTACATCTGTGTCTTTTTTGCTGTCTCACATATAGGGTCATTGTTACCATCTTTCTAAATTCCATATATACGTGTTAATATACTGTATGGGTGTTTTTGTTTCTGACTTACTTCGCTCTGTATAATAGGCTCCAGTTTCATCCACCTTATTAGAACGGATTCAAATGTATTCTTTTTAATAGCTGAGTAATACTCCATTGTGTGTATGTATCACAGCTTTCTTATCCATTTGTCTGCCGATAGACACCTAGGTTGCTTCCATGTCCTGGCTATTATAAACAGTGCTGTGTAAGCATCTTTTAATTTCATGCCTTTATCTAAATTCTGCCAACTTCTCTACCTTTGGTTTTTATAAGGATCCAATCAACAAGCTTGGTCTTAGGGGAGAGGTTAGAAGGCTTTTTCTTTTTGTTCCCTGTCTATTTTACCTACTTTTATATAAAAGGCTCAGGGATTCCCAGAGTCCCATAGAGTCAAGCAAGTTAGGCCCTTAGCCTAACTGTCCCAAAATAACTGATCAGATATTGCACTGTAAAGTTTTCTAGCCCCTAAAATATATAACTTAAAACTGGGGTAAACAGAATAGACTTGGTTAGCTTTTAATGTTGGGGACCAGTAGGGGGCCCCTCTTGGCTCATTAACTTTAGGTAGTGTTCAGTTCAGTTCAGTCACTCAGTTATGTCCGACTCTTTGCGACCCCATGAACCGCAGCACGCCAGGCCTACCTCTCTCCATCACCAACTTCCGGAGTTCACTTAGACTCATGTCCATCGAGTCAGTGATGCCATCCAGCCATCTCATCCTTGGTCGTCCCCTTCTCCTCCTGCCCTCAATCTCTCCCAGCATCAGAGTCTTTTCCAATGAGTCAACTCTTTGCATGAGGTGGCCAAAGTACTGGAGTTTCAGCTTTAGCATCATTCCTTCCAAAGAAATCCCAGGGCTGATCTCCTTCAGAATGGACTGGTTGGATCTCCTTGCAGCCCAAGGGACTCTCAAGAGTCTTCTCCAACACCACAGTTCAAAAGCATCAATTCTTCGGTGCTCAGCCTTCTTCACAGTCCAACTCTCACATCCATACAT
>SJYV01044215.1:662083-706429 GCA_006410875.1 Neotragus pygmaeus
AAAAAAAAAAAAAGTTCTTAGGTTAATTAGACTTTTGTTTTCTAGGTACCACCAAAGCAGTTGTTTACAATGAAAGTGCTCTAGATTGAATAATTCTTTCGTTTCTCTAATTTTAAACGGATCCATCATTTGGTCACCAATTAAGAACACAGAAAGATCTCTTATAGGCCTAATATAAACAAACCTGCCGTATTTCACGGTATGCCAGCCATGAAGTCTGGTATGCTGCAGTCCATTGGGTCAAAAGGAGTCCCATACATTGAACAACAGCAGTAAAGAAACATACACACAATCGAACAGCTTAGGAAGAGCAGATAGAACCTTAACATCTCAAAGACAGAGAAAAGATGAGCTTCCCCTATAGAAGGCCTTATTCAAGCTGTTACCAAGCCAGCTTTCAATTTTTAACTGTGTATGCATTAAAGTGCCCTCTCAATATTTAAGGCAAGATTTAGTTTCCTCAGTTAACAAGGTACTTGAAAGTGTGAGCCCTGTTCTATGTCTTTCTATAATGGAGCCACCGCGGTGTCTTTCAATTGAGCCCCAGGTATTCTTAGTAAAACCCAGCCTATCCACCCCGTGCCTTTCCACAGGCGGGTATTTTCTTTGGTATGTTTCAACCCTGGTTGCCCTGGGTGTCCTTAACTGAGTCTGTCTCCCTCCCAGTGTCTTTCAGCTGTGCGGAAATTGAATTGTCTTGGTATCTTCCAAGTGGGCCCCACCCAGTATCTGGATCCTGGATGGGTATTTCCCAGTGTCTTCCCACTGGCGCACCTACCTCCTGAGAGGTACCTTATAGAGGTACCTGCTATACCCCACCATGTAAAAATTCAGGATCTCAACCAACATAGGACATCCGAGGACCAGGAGAGACTTACGCAAATCCATTCCAAACTCCCAAGGAGGCGGATGAACGCAAGGGACCACTGCTGGTACTATGGCTCTGGTTTCTCATCGAGTTCAGAAAAATGGAGGAGAGAAAGCTGCTCTGGGTCACTTCCTGTCGGTCGCCAAAACTGTTGACTAAAAAATACAGTCACAACCTGAAAGCAGAGAATTATTTTATTTGGGGGGAATGTTTAGGACTCTGAGCCTGGAGACAGCATCACAGCAGCTCTGAGAAAACTGCTCCAAGGAGGCAGGAGGGGCAGTCAGATCATAGACAAGTTTGCAACAAAGGGAGAAGGCAGTGTGAACATCAAAGATCAGATATCAAGTTAAGGAATTAGCTTTCTACATGTGGGAAGATGCAAACCTTTGAGCTCACTGAAGTCATTCCTTTCATATGCACTCCTTTCATATGCCCTCCTTTCATATGCCCTCAGTTCTCTGGGGCCAGCCTCCTTTCCTTGTTCACCTTGTTTTTGCATTCCCCCAGCTCCTCAGAAATCACCATGGGGAGTGGCAGCATTTCCTGGATCCCAGTTTTGGGAGCCCTCATTCACATTTGGAGGCCAAAAATGGCTGATGGCTGTGACATTTCTTGTTCATTAATATGGCAGGAGACATATTCATTTCATAGAGCAATCAGGCTTCCCTAGCGGCTCAGATGGGAAAGAATGTGCCTGCAATGCACAAGATCCAGGTTCCATACCTGGATCAGGAAGATAACCTAGAGAAGGCAATGGCACCCACTCCAGTACTCTTGCCTGGAGACAAGAATGGACAGAGGAGCCTGGAAGGCTGCAGTGCATGGGGTCGCAGAATCGGACACCACTGAGCAACTGACACTTTCACTTTTTCTTTTCTTCGTGTCACAGACTGTTCGAGGGACTGGGCACAAACAAACTTTCCTCGCTTCATGGAGTGAACTTTGCAGTAAGGGGAGAGAGGCAATAAACGAAAAGTGTAAAAGACATGGTGGTAAGGGTAGTGAAGTGAAGTCGCTCAGATGTGTCCGACTCTTTGCGACCCCATGGCCGCAAAGGCCCACCAGGCTTCTCCATCCATGGATTTTCCAGGCAAGAATACTGGAGTGGGCTGCCATTTTCTTCTCCAGGAGATCTTTCCGACCCAAGGATTGAACCCGTGTCTCCTGCATTGGAGGCAGGCGCTTTACGGTCTGAGCCACCAGGGAAGTCTATGGTAAGGATTAGGGAGGTAAATAAACTAGGAAAGAGGGGCAGGAGGCGCGCGCGCGCACGCGCGCGCGTGTGTGTGTGTGAAGGGATATAACATGGAAGTGGCTGGGAAGGTGACATTTGAGTCCTGAGTTGCGGGGGTGAGCCATGAAGGTAACCAGGGATGAAAGTACAGGTACTGAAATATGAGTAAGAACAGAAGCTCTGAGAAAGGGAGTGTTGGCAGGCCAGGAGCAGCCAAGAGACCCATGGCTGGAGCCATGCCTGAAGGAGTGGAAGAAGTGATTAGAAATGTGGAAGGGATGAGGTGGATGGTGTAAGACCTTCAAAGGGCCTTGTAAGGAATTTGGCTTTGGCTGATGTGAGAGCCGTTAGAAGGTCATGAGCAGAACAGTGACGTAATGTGGCTTGAGTTTGAGTTGTTTCCTGTAACCACTCTGAGAGAAGGGCTAGAGTCAAGGGAGCAGGGAGCCTGGTTAGATGGGGGTGATACGGTCTCAGGGTGGTGACCCGGGGAGTGGGCAAACCCTTGGTGGTCCACACAGCACTTTAAGATGGTGACTGGTCTCCTGTCTCAAACCATCAAAATATTAAAGGTGAAAGTTCTAAATCAGGTGATTCTTATTTTTAGACTAAAGTCCAATAAATATTTGGTTCTCTTAAGAATAATAACATTGATATTGGTGAGTCAGACTTTACAGAAAAGTTGTATGCACACAGCTTCTTTTAGTTTTTTTAATTAGCTCATGATGTAGATAGCATTATCTATTTTAATTTAAATTGTATGAAAATTAGTAGAAGGTAAAATTCAGACAGAACAAAATGGCACTAAAATGAAAAATTTTTTTCATGAGCTGGTTTGCTCACGTCAACCATGTTTCCCTCACACTGCCTAAGTCTGAGTCTATAGAGAAATCCTCTAGTGCATAAAAGCATGTCATTTATAGCCCCACCCAAACAGGATGAACACAGCACATTCTTCTGTGCCTTGAGTTTTTCACTTATTAATTCATCTTGGTTCCCTTCACATTCACAGAGGGAATCAATCCTCAGTCTTAATGTCTACATAGAACTCTAAGGTCTGAATGACATTTTTTTTCTTTTGCATTTAAAATATTTATCGAAGTACAGTTGACTTAAAATATTACATTAGTTTAAAGTGTTCAACATAGTAATTACTGTTTTAGATTTGTGCAAGGTCTTAGAAAAATAAATTTGTTATTCCATTAGCATCAATCCATATAAGCTTCTTTTTCTTAATATACATTTTTAAATTGAAATATAATTGACTTACAACTGACCAAGAACTAATCTCAAAAATATACAAGCAACTTATGCAGCTCAATTCCAGAAAAATAAATGACCCAATCAANCGGTCACCCATCGTTGAGGTTCAGCCTGTGTGCAGCAGTCGCCTTGCTCGATGTCCTTGATGTGTGCCGTGGTCGCCCTGTGCCTTGGTCCGGCCTGTGTTCCGCGGTCGCCCTGTGCCGAAATCCAGGATGTGTTCTGCAGTAGGCTAGAAATGAGTTACTGGCTGTGTGCCAAGGTTGCCCTTCACTGTGTTTCGGGCAGTGTGCCACGGTTACCCTTCGCCAATTTCCGGGCTGTGTGCCATGATTGCCCCGTGATGAGGTCCGGCCTGTTTGCCATGGTTGCTCTGCGTCGAGGTCCGGTATGTGGTCCGTGGTCGGCTAGTGAACGAGTTATGGGCTCTGTGCTGTGGGCTCCCTGTAAAGATTTCTGGGCTTTGTGTTGCGGTTGCACTGTGCCGAGGTCTGGGCTGTGTTCCACGGTTGGCTGGCGACGAGTTCTGTTCTGTGTGCTGCAGTCACCTTTGCTGAGGTTCAGGCTGTGTTCCGCAGTCGCCCTGAGCCTACGTCCGGCCTGTGTGCCACGGTCACCCTGAGCTGAGGTCCGTGCTGTGTTCCGTGGTTGGCTAGCGACGATTTCTGAGCTCTGTGCCACAGTCGCCCTGCACAGATTTCCGGGCTGAGTGCTGCGGTCAGCCTTCACTGAGGTCCGGGCTGTGTGCTGCGGTAGCCTTGCTCCAAGGTCTGGGCTATGTTTCAAAGTCCNTCAAGAGGCTTTTTAGTTCCTCTTCACTTTCTGCCATAAAGGTGGTGTCATCTGCATATCTGAAGTTATTGATATTTCTCCCAGCAATCTTGATTCTAGCTTGTGTTTCTTCCAGTCCAGCATTTCTCATGATGTACTCTGCATATAAGTTAAATAAGCATGGTGACACCCTACCTAAATGTCATGATCCACATAACCATACTCTTGCAAACACCGTCTGTCCTCTGCTTTCTTCTTGCCTGGACCCTTGAACTGAATAATTCTGGTTAAAACCAACCAGTCCTAGATGAAACAAAACAAATCCCCACAACTGGGAAGGTTGGTTTCAGTATAAGTATACCTTCATCTCCTTAATACTACTTGTTTTCTCCTATCTTCTTTACTGTTGCCACCAACTTCTCTTTCCCTAATGTCTAGCTCCATACTTTGTTATGGTCCTCCTGGCTATTTAATCTTTGGCCAGTTTTCATGATGTACTCTGTAAAACGTAAATCATTCTCTTCTACTCCGAAGTTTAAAAGGCTCTAAGAGGTGTCTGTTGCCCTTAAGTAGTGTCCTAAATCCTTTAAGGAAATTTAAGTACTCTACATTACACAGCTCTTTCGTCTGTCTTTTCTTCTTCTCTTAGGCTGTCTTTTTCTTCAGCACACTTACTTCATATATCCTTTCACTCCCTTAAATCTTCTCCCTTGGGGCCTTACTCATTTCTGCAGTTAGACTGTTGGACATCCTCTTCGCATTTTCAGGTAGGACTTCCCTCGTCTCCAAATCTGAGATAGATTCTTCAGGACTATCTCTCAAAGCATCTTTTCTTCTAATCATTTTTCACCATGTGTAGCTACAGTTTTGCATTTTCCTTTGCTTACTCTGTGTACCTCCCAGTGAAATCTATGATCCAGCCAGCAGGGCACCTCACCATATGCCCACTGGATAGCAGAATATCTGGAACATAGACATTACCTCGTAAGCATTGGTTACGTGAATGAAAAACTGAAACTGTGAATGGAGTGTGCTGTTGGCTGACAAATACAGCAATCTGAGAGCACCACATTTTCAATACTGGTACATAGCAGAGAAAAAAATCCATTAGGATTTCTTTTTTTTTTAATTAATTAATTTATTTATTTATTTTTTAATTTAACTTTACAATACTCTATTGGGTTTGCCATACTGATTTCTTAAATTAACAATGGATTAACATGTTGTTTAGAAGTTCTATCGATATATGATTTAAGTCTAATAAAATGAACTGATTTTTAAAATTTTTTCAACACAGATATCATGCAATCACCAATTTATATATTCTTAATATGGTTCTAAACCAACTTTACTATACAGAGGCAGAAACCAACAGTCATGGAATTTAAGTGCCTCTCCAAAAGCCATGCAACTAAGTAACTGGCAGAACTGCTAACAGGATCTGAGTGTAAACTGTAAATCTTCCTTTTTAATAAACTATAATGTAAAAACCTTCCAAATGTTTAGGTTTTACCTAGCTACTTAAAGTACGATAACAGAGGATTTTAATAAGATCCTAAAGTACTGAGTTATCGTGGTTCATATGTTCTAACGGTAGCTAAATAACACTTTTCAGCTCAGTGGAACACAGTGTTGCTTTTCTGTAATTGTTTTTCAGTGAGCCTGTGTTGTTTGTTATTATTATTATTATTATCTGTATTCAGTTCTCTTTGTTAGTACTCCACACAGAGGTTTCCTATACAATTGATACATGTTTACTCACATGCACACTGATATTTAAGCCCTCTCTAACAATGGCAACCCACTCCAGTACTCTCGCCTGGAGAGTCCCATGGATGGAGGAGCCTGGTAGGCTGCAGTCCATGAGGTCGCTAAGAGTCAGACACAACAGTTTCATGCCTTGGAGAAAGAAATGGCAACCCACTCCAATGTTCTTGCCTGGAGAATCCCAGGCACAGAGGAGCCTAGTCGGCTGCCGTCTATGGGGTCGTACAGAGTCGGACATGACTGAAGCGACTTAGCAGCAGCTATGACTTTAAATTTAGTTAAACTGCATTTAGTTCTTGACTGAAGGCTCTGGAGATAAGATCAGATCTGTCAACTTGACTGTGTCCCTAAGACCTCCAGAGGGGGATTTATAGGGGAAATAGAAGCAGACAAGAAGTATAAGTCGAACCTCTGTTAGCCAATGTACTAAAATAAGAAGAATTTGTTTTGATCACATTTCTTTCTAAATTGTGTTCAAATATGCATCCTTCTCCAGTCCAGTAGTGGTTAATACATCCAGACAGTAAGTGTTATTTGGCCTGTTTCCTTATCACTACATTTTCCAAAATCTCTCCTGTCCTTGTTTGTTTCTTCTTTCCAAGACACATCTTTCAGTTAACTCACAAAGATATTGAGACTTCAACAGAACAACTGTCAGAGAATGTTTCCAACTAGGCAGGTTCATTCAATTAAAATAAAGTGAGCTGTATTTCATTGGAATAGGTAATGTTGTAGAGTTCCAAGGTAGAGATAATTGCATCCACAGATCACGCTGCTTTTATTTATGGTTTTATTAAATTGTACTGCTTATTACCATGTAGAAGTCTATAATCCACACTCATTCTGTTTTCTTTTTATTTTTCTTTGTTCCTAAAGAATAATATGCCTCTACATTCAATTCTAACTTCTCATTCATTGGCTGTTTTATATGTCTTTCCCTTTTAGTTTATAATTCTTTCTACTCTGTGGAACCTTTATACAGAGATCCGTGAGAGCATTAGCAGGAACTATTTATAGCTCTTGTCTCTGAATGTAAGAAAGGTGCAAATACAGTTCTCACTACTGTAAGTGTGGCTTCTTTCATGTACATGCCTATCATATTATAAATCTCTTGATCTGTAAGTGATATGAATCTCAAAATGTTCAAGCCTTGTTACCTTGGGCAAGTCAACATTTAAACCTCAATTTCTTTAGGGAATATCAATACTGGTCCTATCTAATTCATAAATTATTGTGAAGCTCAAATACATTTTTAGTAGAAGTAATTTATAATAGAGATATAATGAAATTCTGCTATTTTGCTCTTATTATGTTGTTATTCACTATATTATAGACAGAAATACAGATATGCAACTCTTCTCTAGTGGTAAATCTCCAAAGGATTTTAGTGGTTTTGCAAAGTCTTCCTCAGCATCTCTTCTGTTCAAGGAAATGCCAGTATAGAGCTCACAGTTGAAGGTAAGGGTTTTGAATTTCTAACTTAAGTAAAATATAATTAAACTATAATTTCGAAAAGTCAGATTGTTATAAACAATGCAAAATTTTAGCTTGTAACTTAAAACAGGTACTGCATTTTAATTTTCTCAGGTCAATTTTCATCTATCCTATTTTAGGTCTCTGAACTCTTCTCTAAGCTGGCTTTCATGCATTTAGCATTAATATTTCTTTGATGGCTTTAATATTATTAGGGCCACAAGAATCTCATCTATTTCAAGCCCTATTGCTCAGGCACCAGAATTTATAAGTTATCTTAAAATCATTCTGTTAAGTTGCTTAAACATTTTTATATTAATTTGTGGGTATTTTGACTCATAAAATTCAATTGGAATTAACAATAATTTAAACTATTTTTAAAACTGTAAATTATGCATATTTTTGAAGCTTTTCTCTAAACATTCAATTTTATTTTGCAAATACATTAGAGATTAATGCAAGCATTTTTCAGAAGAAAAAAAAATTCAGCCCTTTCAGGCTCTAACAGAGCTGCTGATAAATTAGTTTGGTTAGTGGCTCCATAGATTTCTAACCTAACATCCTAAAATCAATTAAATTCAGNAGATGTGTATAAGAGACAGGATTAATGCAAGCATTTTTCAGAAGAAAAAAAAATTCAGCCCTTTCAGGCTCTAACAGAGCTGCTGATAAATTAGTTTGGTTAGTGGCTCCATAGATTTCTAACCTAACATCCTAAAATCAATTAAATTCAGAAGAGACTTAGTCCATCAAAAGTGGTTGGTGAGCTTTAACAAGGAGAGGTTCACTGTCCTCGTCAGACTTTACTGATAACCCTTAGCAACATTAGCTGTGGAGCAAACTGACATCACCTCCTTGTATAACAGTTCTTATATTTGGCTGTCAGTTAGAACTTCCTAAAGAGCTTTGGTGAAAATAAAAAAGTGCTAAGTCCATGATCAGCTGTGTCAGATCTGAGAAGGTGTGACCTGTGCTTGGGAATGAAATGGCAACCCACTCCAGTATTCTTGCCTGGAGAATCCTGTGGACGGAGGAGCCTATTGGCCTGCTGTCCATAGGGCTGCACAGTTGGACATGGCTGAAGCAACTTAGCATGCTTGCACGCAATGGAGAAGGAAATGGCAACCCACTCCAGTATTCTTGACTGGAGAATCCAAGGGACGGAGGCACCTTGTGGGCTGCCATCTATGGGGTTGCACAGAGTCAGACACGACTGAAGCGACTTAACAGCAGCAAGCCTATGATGATAACTTTTGTTTAGAAATATTTGATTATCTTTATTAGATAATTCAAAGGAGTAAGTATTAAGTTTGTAAGAATTATTATGTAAGTTTGTAGTATTAAGTTTGTAAGGTGTAATAATGGCACTGCAATTGTAAAAGAAAATGTCCTTATTTCTTTCAGAAATGCACAAGAGTGAAATGACACGGTGCCACTGTCTGGAAGTAATTTCTAAAATATTTTAGCAAAGAATAACAGAGAAGAAAGGTGATCAATAAAGGGAACATTGCAAAATCTATGTAACTGGTGAACCCAGGTGTGTGGCATATTAGACAGATTATATTGTTGTTTCTGTGTATATGCAGGTCAGGAAGCAACAGTTAGAACTGGACATGGAACAACAGACTGGTTCCAAATGGAAAAGATGTACATCAAGGCTGTATATTGTCACCCTGCTTATTTAACCTATATGCAGAGTATATCATGAGAAACGCTGNTATTGACTGTGGTTCCCTATGCTATACAGTAAACGTCTGTGGCTTGTTCACATCTATTTTTAAAAAAATTAGAAACCTAGCATTCTATTCATACTAAGTCGTAAAAGTGGAACCAAAATGTCATGAATTTTTTAGTTAGGCAAAAATTCATACGTTTTCTAAAAAATATACATTATAGATACTGTTCACATGTGTGTATTTGAAAGCTTTTCTACTACACCTGATAACATTAAAAAAAAAAAAAGTTGCAGTAATTGGAAAACACAAACTAAATGAAATGGGAGCACTGAATATGAAATTTAAAAAATCAAAAAACTAGACAAAAGATCATCATATCGTCCAGTTGTTTTTAAACACAGCTGCTTATTAGAAACATATCTGTAGCTTTGGAGAAAAAAAGCAATAGCTGGGCATTTGTATTTTTCAAAAAGTTTCAAGATAATTCTGATGTGCATCTGGATTTTAAAAAATGATTACAGGTATTTCTATTAAATGGTAGTTTTGGTGATACAGAATTCTACCTTTCTTCTTTTAAAGAAGCTGCCGAATTGTTTTCTGAAGTCCTTGTACTATTTTTCATTCCCATTGGGAGTTCCAATTTTTCCACATTCTTAACAACACTTAATAGGACCAATCTTTTTAATTTTGGCCACTTTAATAGGGATATTGGGGTTTTAATTTACATTTTCCTAATGATTAAGCATCTTAATATGCTTTTTTTGGGCCACTTGTGTATCTGTTTTTGGTGAAGTGTCTGAATCTTCAACCTATTTTTAATTTGTTTAAAAATTAGGTAGTTTTCTTATTTCTGAGCTGATAACTTTTTTCTAACATTTTCTGAATAAGAATCCTTTTAAAATATCTTCATAAATATCATTCCTTTAGTCTGTGGTTTGTCTTTTTATTCTTTTAACAGTGTGACAGTGTCTTGCAGCAAGCAGGAATACTTAATTTTGAAGTCCAGTGTTATCATTTTTCTTTTATATATTGTGCTTTCAATGTCCTATTGAAGGAATGTTTGCCTAATCCAGAGTCACAAAGATTTTCTGTGATTTCCTGTAGATAGGATAATTCTAGACTTTACATTTGTATGATTTTGAGGTATTTGCTCAGGCTTTTTCTTTTCTTTTTTTTTAATATATGGATATTCAATTTTTTGAGGGTTATTTGTTGAAAAGACTATCCTTCTCCAGTGCACTGGCTTGGCATATGTTGTTGTTTTTAGATCGATTCATGAATGTACATGGGTTTTTCTACTCTGTTCCCTTTATCTGTCTTTATACTAATATTAAGCTTGTTTTCAATACTGTAGCTTCCTTGTAAGTCTTGAAATCAGATAGTATGAGCTCTTCAATTTCGTTCTTTTTCAAAGTTGTTTTGCTAATTTGAGTCCTTTGCATGAATTTTAGGATCAGCCTGATACTTTCTAGGAAAAAAAGGCTGAGATTTATTTACTGGGATTGATTTCAGTGAACCTATATATATCAATTTGGAAAGCTAATGGTAATTGGTGCTTTTACCTTATTGCTGATAATCTTAGGAACTTCAAGTCACTTTGGGTCCATTTACATCCCACCTAACTTGCATGCTATTTTTGTCAAATATTTAAGTTCAAGTTCATTTTAAACCCCATGAGTTGTAGCTGTTACTGTTTTATATTCACCTAGATTTATTGTTTTTCTTCTTCCTTGTTCCAGTTGTCATTTCTTTGCTTCTACCTGGGACTGAATTATCCAGCTTTAATGTCATTCTTTAATATTTCCTATAGACTGATCACCCAATAACATTCTCAGTGTTGTTTTAAAAAATTCTTCTCCTTTAATTCTTGAAGGATAATTTCACTGATTACAAAATTCTAGGTTGGATACTGTTTTCTTTCAGAAGCATGGTGATATCTTTTCATTATTTCTTGGTTTCTAACCTTAGGTTCTATCATGTTAGCTGATTTGGAAAACAATAAGTTTTTTTTTTCTGACTGCTTCTAGATTTTAGAATTTTCTCTTTGCTTTAGGTTCTCTGCAGTATTCCTATCACATGTCTAAAAAAGGATTTTAAAAATTTATTCTGCTAAAGGTTGGTAAGGCTTCTTACATCTGTGGATTACTGTCTTTTACCAGGTTTGGAGGACTCTCAGGTAATACCAGGGCTTCCCTGGTGGCTCAACTGGTAAAGAATTCCTTGCAATGCAGGAGCGGAGAAGGCAATGGCAACCCACTCCAGTACTCTGGTCTGGAAAATCCCATGGACGGAGGAGCCTGGTAGGCTGCAGTCCATGGGGTTGCGAAGAGTCAGACATGACTGAGCGACTTCACTATCACTTTTCATTTTCATGCATTGGAGCAGGAAATGGCAACCCACTCCACTGTTCTTGCCTGGAGAATCCCAGGGGCTGGGGAGCCTGGTGGGCTGCCGTCTATGGGGTTGCACAGAGTCAGACACAACTGATGCGACTTAGCAGCGGCAGCAGCAGCAATGCAAGAGACCTGGGCTCAATCCCTGCTTTGGGAAGATCCCTTTAGCGGTAAAGAAGCACCGTCTCGCCAGTCTGTAACAGACTTTGAAATGGTTTAGAAAGCAAACAAAATATTAAACTTGAAGAACCTTAAGAAGGGCGTAAGGGAGTTCTTTATATTAAAATTTTGCAAGTTTCCTGTAAGTGAATTGTGTCAAAGATATTTTAGGACAGAATGAAGAATCCAAATTAGAAATTCTATTGCGCAGTGTCCCCCAAATGTGGTAACAGATGTAGGAACATCTGTGCTGCCCAGCCAAGTCACATGCAGAGCAGAGACAGTTATCAGTGACACAACCTCAGTGACAAAACCCACCCCTTTGCCTAATGGCTGTTTGATGTATGTTGTGAAAAAATAGAGTAGATACTGAACACTTAATTTGTTAAGCAATTTCTCTGTTATTCAATTTAATCTTCACCACACTTTTGTTTCTAGGAATATCTCATTATTTTAGAATTGAGGAAATATGGCGTTGATGGGTAGCATTGAGAGGACCTGGTGATACATTGGTATTAGGAAAAAGTGGGTTCCAGGAATGACTCTGGTTTCTTTTAAAAGCCATTGGTACCCTTTAGTGATGAGAGATCTGGAAGAGAGGCTGATTTGGTTGGGAGAGGGGCTTGTAAATGAAGGGGAAATCGAGATGCTAACATGAGACATTTTAGACTGCAAGAGACACCTGATGGGAGAGGAATGCACAGATTTGAATTCCAAAGGAGAGGGCCTGGGAGTTGAAGAAATTTGTCTCTCAACCGGTCACAGAACATTTGGGATGGGCTTATGTGTGTGCATGAAACGTGAAACAAAAATAGGAAATTCTGGTAAAGGTTAATTGTTCCACATGACGTGAGTTTTCAGGGATTCAACACTGGGACCGAGGCTGTCCACTGGCTGTGTGTCCTTTTCTTGTATCCTTGCTGCTGCTGCTGCTAAGTCGCTTCAGTCGTGTCCAACTCTGTGCGACCCCATAGACGGCAGCCCACCAGGCTCTGCCGTCCCTGGGATTCTCCAGGCAAGAACACTGGAGTGGGTTGCCATTTCCTTCTCCAATGCATGAAACTGAAAAGTGAAAGTGAAGTCGCTCAGTCGTGTCCGACTCTTAGCCACCCCATGGACTGCAGCCCACCAGGTTCCTCCGTCCATGGGATTTTCTAGGCAAGAGTACTGGAGTGGGGTGCCACTGCCTCTTGTATCCTTGGCCCTGTATTAAAGTCTCAGATGCCTTTGGGAGAGTTGAAGGGAGACCAAGGGAGCAAGGCGTACTGCTTAGCAGGTTCCCAGCATTGCCATTTTTCTGAACCTTGAATGCTGGAGTTGTGAGTTATAGATGGTAGGATTTTGGTCAGTATCAAGAACTGAGGTCCCTGAATACTGCCCCAAATTAAAGACTTGCAGAAATGCTGATTTATCAGAAGGAATTATTAAGTTCTCAAAATGTTTATGAATCTTAAGTAAAACCAATGTACAGCAGCTATCTCTGCTCTTGACTCTTCTTGATGCCTCTAATAACTGTCAAAACACTTGATAATTAATGCCTGGAATTTCCCAGGGGCAGATGAGGCTATGAAGAGTACACACACACACACACACACACACACACACACACACACATTCTTTCTCAGAAATCGAAGACTAGATAATACTTGAAGTTTCTGTAGGGCCAGCATTTCTACAAAAGAAGACAAAACACAAGAAGAAAAAAAATCACAGCAATATCTCTCATGAATATTGATGCAAAAATTCTTATCAAGATGTTAAAAAAACAAATTCAGCAGTATGTAATGAGGATATTACACTGTGTTTAGGTGATAATTATCTAGGAATTCATGTTTGGCCTAATGTTTGAAGAACATTTGAACATCAGTGTATTTCAACCACATTAAAAGACCAAAGAAGAAGCATAATCATCTCAATAGCTACAGAAAATGCATTTGGCAAAAGCCAACATCCATTCCTGCTTAAACTCTCAGCATACTAGGCATCCTCAAACCTCTTTAAAAAAAACCAAAACCCTATTGCTAAAATTATACTCAATGGCAGATGATTCAATGTTTATCTCCCAAGATTAGGAACAAGTCAAGAATATCTGTAAGTCCCCTACATAAGAACGTTCAAGTTGCAGACTTTCAGAGATGGGAATGTGTGTTCCATCAACATCAGGTGTGAGTGAAATTGCTGCTTGCCTTCTGATTGTGTTAGTTGGATATCTAGGTTGACTTTGGGCTTATGAAAAAATTGGGTTTATGAATATGCTCTCAAAACAGAATTCATTCATATGTAGGGGACTTACATACTGTACTCCTAACAATTTTGTTCAACATGGAACTGGAGAGAGAGACTGATACCACTGCTGTTTCAGAAGGGGACCCTTGTAGAGAGCACTGTGAAGAGTGAGCTGATTGGTGGTTGATCCAAAGGTGTGAGAACCAGGCAGCAGGCAACTGTGGCAGACTTTATCATAGATCTCGGTTGTGAGGGCAAAGACGGGTGCCCTATTTGACTCTTCTGTCCAATGGAGAAATGAGTTGTCTATGGAAAACACTCAGTGTGCAAATGGAGGAAATAAATTTTCTTGGAATCACTAATATCTGTGGCTAGATGAATGCGTCCCTGGAGAAGGACATGAGCATTCATTTTACAGACATTCCCAGAAGGTCTGCTGTGTGATGTATATACATGTATGAGTATTAATGCATATAGATATGTGTATTTGATATAACAACATTGATATTAATGTGATAGTATCAGTAATAATGCTCAACGTTTACTGATTATTGACCATATTTCTGGTTCTAGAACTGTGCTTCATAGTCACGAAGCACATTTGAAACACAAAACCCTATATGAAGTAAACAGTATTTGATTTTATCACTTTAGAGGTACAGATACTGAAACTTATAGAAATGATAAAATTTGCTCAAGAATGGGTGTGGCGAAGCCAGAATCAGAGCACAGTTGCATTTGAGATCAAAGCTGGTCTTCATAAATGCTAGCCAGTATGACCTCCTTGCAGCCTGTTTGCCCCATAATTGTCAGAGTCTCCAGTCCTTGGCCATGTGGACACACTGAGGCAGCAGGGAGTCCCTGGGTGGGGGGAAAAGAGGTGTGAGGTGTTTGAGGACAGGTGGTTCTCTGATTCTTTCCTAACTAGGCTTTTTTCTCCGGGACATTTCCTTGTTCATAGTTAACTTATTAAGAGCTATGCCCAACAGTAGAGCTACTGGTTATGGAGTGGTGTTCAGACACCTCTGGTTATTACTTTGGGAAAGTTCATCCTTGTTGGACAGCTGTATTTACTTGAAAGTTTTTCTCTGTCGAGTTCAAATCTACCACTTGGACCCAAAACGTGAATGCTGGGGGCTGTTGGGCAAAGAGCATGATGCAACCACTGAAATCCTCTGACCAAAGGGAATCTTGAAGGAACCTCATGACGTCGCTGAAGAGTCAGGAGCTAAAGGTGGTGGTAGGGGGAAGTGTCGAGGTGAAGGACTCTCCATGTGGTCTGGGGCTCTTACCCAGCCTGACCCTTGCGCTGTTGCCACCGTCCTCCCGCTTCCCTGTGTGCTCAGCCCTTTTTTTTTGTTTAAAAGACAATTTCCCCACAACCTCACGATCCCTGCATGTTGAAGCCAGGAAGACAGCATCATGTCACTGCTCTTCATTTCTGCTTTCAGATGGTGACCTGATCACCTCTTCTTATGACAGCACCAGTTAGCTGTGTTGCAGGCTGTTCATACCTCCAGGCTCCTCCAGATGCCTCGAGCATCTTGGCCCCTGGATCTCGGGCATGNATCATGTCACTGCTCTTCATTTCTGCTTTCAGATGGTGACCTGATCACCTCTTCTTATGACAGCACCAGTTAGCTGTGTTGCAGGCTGTTCATACCTCCAGGCTCCTCCAGATGCCTCGAGCATCTTGGCCCCTGGATCTCGGGCATGCCTGGTACTTGGTCCCTGCAGGTCATCCAGGGTGACCCCAGGGACTGGAGGAGTAACTCATTCATCCGGCATTCTGGGCCCACCACGCTTCTTCTTCTCCATGTTAGCAGGTCACTGCTTGGACAGCTCCCCTTGCAGAATCTGAAATTACAAACCCTGAAGCTCTTTTCTGCGAAGGGTGAACCTCTATCTTTTCTACATCCTGCTTCCCCCTAGACTTGCTCGGTGATAGCATTTCAACTTCTGGTGCCTGAAAAGTCTTCCTTTTTCTCTCAAAGCCTGAGTCCCTGCTGGCTTAGTTTGTTTCCCTATCTACTGTGGACCTCATGTTCATTTCTTCTGCTCTCATGAACTTCTTCCGTTCTTCTCACCCTTTAACTTTCTTTTCAGGAACCTAGTCAGTTTCTCACTGCAGGTAAGTCAGTTCAGTTCAGTCGCTCAGTTGTGTCTGACTCTTTGCGACCCCATGAATCACAGCACGCCAGGCCTCCCTGTCCATCACCAACTCCCGGAGTTTACCCAAACTCCTGTCCATCGAGCCAGTGATGCCATCCAGCCATCTCATCCTCTGTTGTCCCCTTCTCCTCCTGCCCCCAATCCCTTCCAGCATCAGGGTCTTTTCCAATGAGTCAATTCTTCTCATGAGTTGGCCAAAGTACTGAAGTTTCAGCCTCAGCATCAGTCCTTCCAGTGAACACCCAGGACTGATCTCCTTTAGGATGGATTGGTTGGATCTCCTTGCAGTTCAAGGGTAAGCCTTAGTCAGTTCACACACAAACTGATGAGATACTGCTGGCGGAACACAAAACCAAAACATAACCACATTGCTTGATTTCATTACACAGTTAGGTGATCATTCTTTAACTGACCCCTCAATGCAGTTGGGTTCATTTCTTTACCCTCAGTTACTCTCTTATTCCCCTCAGCTGTTTGGGATATCTTCATCTGCAACCTCATTCTTCTCTGTGCATTCACTCAGTGACCTAGCCTTCCTTCCTCATTCCTTCCTCCCTCATTCTCTCAATGACCTAGCCTCCCACTTCTCTGAGAAGACTGTGGCATAAACTTTCCTGTTTCTCAATAAGAGGTCACCACATCCCCATGCATTCTTTTCCACTCATGCCCCCATGTCTCAGAGGAGGAAGTCATCCTTCCCCTTGCCCGAGGCTGTCCTGTCTACCTCAGCACTTGTGATCATCCGTTTCGTCAATGATCATCCCTTCTTTATTGTATTTTAAATTCCTCTCCAGCCTCCCCTTTTTTGGCCATGTTGCATGGCTTGCAGGATCCTAGTTCCCCAACCAGGCTTCAAACCTGCGCCCCAGCCCACAGTGCAAGCTCAGAGTCCTAATTACTGGACTGCCAGGGAAGTCCCTTCACACCTTGAGTCTACCACAATTTAACCCAAGCGTCTGCATCCTTAAACACAAAACCTTTCTCTGCTTTCCCCCTCAGTGTACCTTTCCCCAGCACAGTGTTTGGACTGTATTTAGCATCTATTTCACTCCAACTTTTATTATAACAAGCTGCCTCATGATTTCATAACTTGAATCTCCTATTGTATTTTTACATCTTGAGAACAAGGATTTTAAACCACTTTGTATGTTTTATTTACACCTTGTCCTGGGCTAGATGATGAAAATAGCATTTATCCTTCTCCAATCTGATGTAAAACATGCAGGTCATTGTGTCTTACTGGGACCTGCTGAGCTTGTTGTGAGACCTGCCCATGGTGTGACCACAGGTTAGTACAGGAATGGTGCAGGATAACTTCACATTTTAGTGGAAATTATTGCAGGAAATGGTAATGAAGTGCCTCTTTAACCTGGAATCATCACAGGACAGAATGCTATGAGACAACTTGCTAACAGATGGCAAATAGCTAAAATTTCCATACTGACTGCTTTTTATCATCAACCAGACGAAAGGAGAATGAGTCATATTGCAATAGTATTTGTTGCAAGTGCTGGCTTCATGAGAATTGTTTAGACAGCAAAATCTCTATAATGGATAATTCACGTTGGCACGTTTGGCAAGGATGAAATTTTGCATGCTTCAGGGAGACAGGTGTGTTGAGCTGGAGGGATGTAAAAGGAAAAAAAGAAAAGATCAGGGTGTGTATTACATTCAAATCTAGAAATGTAAATATCCTGGATAAACAGATCTTGTTATTATAAGAATCAAATTAAGTGAAAAAATTAATCCTATGATTCAACAGATTTTTGTTTGAGTTCTTGTTGTGGGCAGGGTACTGCTTTATGTACAGGGGACACAGCAGAGGCAGAGTCCCTGCCCTTGTGATCTCAGAAGCGCTGATGAGGAGGGGGCATTTGAAGGAAGGCATAAATGGAATAAGGTATCAAGCAAGAGAGTATGTGGGGCAAGAGTATCCAAAGGGAGGGAAAAAGTCCTGAGGCAGGAGGTTCTAAACATCTAGAAACAGCAGTGAGGCTAGTGGGTGAGGAATGAGGAAGAAGAAAAATGCTGCAGATACAGCCAGAGATGGATAGCCATGCTGATCAACCAGGCTAAAGACAACATGTGTGTTAAAGCACTTTAAAAAATCCCAGTGCTTCTAAATGGATTTAAATAGAATTAACGTACTTAAGTGTTGAATAAATTAATTAAATGGAAACGATTTACTCTGTGTATCTTATATATCCACTGAAGTGCTTGCCCTCCAATCTCTGTTGTTGTTCAGCCCCTCAGTCGTGTCTGACAGTGTGTGAGCCCATGGACTGCAGCATGCCAGGCTTTCCAGGCCTATACCATCTCCCAGAGTTGGTTCAGACTCCTGTCCATTGAGTCCGTGATGCCATCCAACTATCTCCTTCTCTGTCGTCCCATTCTCCACCTGACTTCAATCTTTCCCAGCATCAGGGTCTTTTCCAATGAGTCAGCTCTTCGCATCAGGTGGCCAAAGTATTGCAGCTTCACTTTAGCATCAGTCCTTCCAATGAATATTCAGGATTGATTTCCTTTAGGATTGACTGGTTTGATCTCCTTGCAGTCCAAGGGTCTCTCAAGAGTCTTCTCCAGCACCACAATTTGAAATCACCAATTCTTTGGTGGTCAGCCTTTTATTGTCCAACTTTCACATCCATACATGACTACTGGAAAAATAGACATGTATAGCTGCATAGCTTTGACTGTATAGTTTTGTATATACAAAGCTGTATAGCTTTGACTATACACACCATTGTAGGCAAAGTAATGTCTCTGCTTTTAAATATGCTGTCTAGGTTTGTCATAGCTTTTTTTCCAAGGAGCAAGTCTCCTAATTTCAAGGCTGCAGGCACCGTCTGCAGTGATCTTGGAGCCCGAAAATAAAGTCTGCCACTGTTTCCATTGTTTCCCCATCTATTTGCCATGAAGTGATGGGTCCAGATGCCATGATCTTAGTATTTTGAATGCTGAGTTTTAAGCCAACTTTTTCACTCTCTTCAGTTTCATCAAGAGCTTCTTCAGTTCCTCCTGACTTTCTGCCATAAGGGTGGTTTCATCTGCATATTTGAGGTTATTGATATTTCTCCCGGCGATCTTGAGTACAGCTTGCGCTTCATCCAGCCCAGCATTTCGCATAATGTCCTCTACATATAAGTTAAATAAGCAGGGTGACATACACAGCCTTTATGTACTCCTTTCGCAATTTGAAACCAGTTTGTTGTTCCATGTATGGTTCTAACTTTGGCTTCTTGACCTGCATACAGGTTTCACAGGAGGCAGGTCAGGTGGTCTGGTATTTCTATCTCTTTAAGAATTTCCCACAGTTTGTTGTTATCTACACAGTGACTTCCCTGGTGGCTCAGATGGTAAAGCATCTGCCTACAATGCAAAAAACCCAAGTTTGATCCCTGGGTTGGGAAGATCCTTTGGAGAAGGAAATGGCAACCCACTCCAGTACTGTTGCCTGGAAAATCCCATGGATGGGGGAGCGTGGTAGGCTACAGTCCATGGGGTCACAAAAAGTTGGACACTTCACTTTCACACAGTCAAAGGGTTTAGCATAGTAAATAAAGCAATAATAGATGTTTTTCTGGAATTCTTTATTTTTTTCTATGATCCAACATTGTTGGCTCTGATCTCTGGTTCCTCTGCCTTTGATCTGATCTCTGGTTCCTCTGCCTTTTCTAAATTCAGCATGTTCGTCTGAAAGTTCTCAGTTCACATACTATTGAAGCTTAATTTGAAGGATTTTGAGAATTAATTTGCTAGCATGTGAAAAGAGTGCAATTGTGTGGTAGTCTGAACATTCTTTGGCATTGCTCTTCTTTGGGATTGGAATGAAAACTGACCTTTTCCAGTCCTGTGGCTACTGCTGAGTTTTCCAAATTTGCTGGCATACTGAGTGCAGCATTTTAGAAACATCATCTTTTAGGATTTGAAATAGTTCAGCTGAAATTCCATCACCTCTACTAGTTTTGTTTGTAGTGATGCTTCCTAAAACTCACTTGACTTCATGTTCCAGGTGAGTGACCATATGATTGTGGTTATCTGGGTAAGATCTTTTTTGTATAGTTCTTCTGGGTATTCTTGTCACTTCTTAATATCTTCTGCTTCTGTGAGGTCCATACTGTTTCTGTCCTTTACTGTGCTCATCTTTGCATGAAATGTTCCCTCGATATCTCTAATTTTCTTGAAGAGATCTCTAGTCTTTTCCGTTCTATTGTTTTCCTCTATTTCTTTCGTTGTTCACTTAGGAAGGCTGTCTTGTCTCTTTTTGGTATTCTTTGGAACTCTGCATTCAGATGGCCATATCTTTCTTTTCTCCTTTGTTTTTCACTTCTCTTCTTTCTCAGAAGGCCACTTCAGCAAACATTTTGCCCTTCTGCATTTACTTTTTTGGTGATGGTTTTGATCAGTGCCTCTTGTTCAATGTTCTGAACCTCCATCCATAGTTTTGCAGGAAGTCTGTCTATCAGATCTAATCCCTTGAATCTATTTGTCATTTTCACGGTATAATTGTAAGGGATTTGATTTAGGTCATACCTGAATGGTCTAGTGGTTTTCTCTACTTTCTTCAATTTAAGTCTGAATTTTGCAATGAGGAATTCATGATCTGAGCCATAATCAGCTCCTGGTCTCATTTTTGCTGACTTTATAGAGCTTCTCCATCTTTGGCTGCAAAGAATATAATCAATCTGATTTTGGTGTTGACCATCTGGTGATGTCCATGTGTAGAGTTGTCTCTTGTGTTGCTGTTACAGTGTGTTTGCTATGACCAGTGTGTTCTCTTGGCAAAACTCTATTAGCCTTTGCCCTGCTTCATTCTGTGCTCCAAGGCCAAACTTGCCTGTTACTCCAGGTATCTCTTGACTTCCTACTTCTGTATTCCAATCCCCAATGATGAAAAGGACATCTTTTTTTTTGGTGTTAGTTCTAGAAGGTCTTGTAGGTCTTCATAGAATCATTCAACATCAGCTTCTTTGGCATTAGCTGGGGCATAGACTTGGATTACTGTGATATTGAATGGTTTGCCTTGGAAATGAACCAAGATCATTCTGTCATTTTTGAGATTTTTTTGCACCCAAGTACTGCATTTTGGATTCTTTTGTTGACTATGAGGGCTACTCCATTTCTTCTAAGGGATTCTTGCCCATAGTAGTAGATATGATGGTCATCTGAATTAAATTTGCCCAATCACATCCATTTTAGTTCCCTGATTCCTAAAATTTCGATGTTTACTTTTGCCATCTCCTGTTGAGCACTTCCAATTAACTTTGATTCATGGACCTAATATTCCAGGTTCCTATGCAATATTGTTTTTTACAGCATCGGACTTCACTTTCACCACCAGACACATCCACAACTAGGTGTTGTTCCTGCTTTGGCTCAGCCTCTTCATTCTTTCTGGGGCTATTTCTCTGCTCTTCTCCAGTATGATATTGGGCACCCACTGATGGGGGAGGGGAGGAGGGTTCATTTTTCACTGCAAGCTTGTGCAAGCTTCCTGATGGGAGGGAGTGGCTGTGGGGAAATCTGGGTCTTGCTCTGGTGGGCATGGTCATGATTAGTAAGTCTTTAATCCAATTTTCTGCTGATGGGTGAGGCTGAGTTCCCTCTGATCAGTTCAGACTATGATAGGATTTGGCAAAAGGAGTTAAGCCTGCCTGACCTTGGGCCTCCCAAACCTTTGTCATCAGTGCCCCTGACTCTGGGGCAGCCCACTGCCAATCCACGCCTCTGCAGAGACTCTTAAGCACACAGGCAAGTGTGGCTCAGTCTCTTATGGGTCACGCTACTCTTTCCTGGATCCTGGTATGCACAAGTTTTGTTCATGCCCTCCAAGAGTCTCTGTTTCCCCAGTCCTCTGGAAGTCCTGTAATGAAATCCTGTTGACCTTCAAAGTCAGATTCCTGGTGATATTCAGTCCTTTGCTAGATCCCCAGGTTGGGAAATCTGCTGTGGGGCCTAGAACTTTCACAGCAGTGTGAGAACTTCTTTGGTATCATTGTTCTCAAGTTTGTGAGTCGCCCACCCCGGTTCTATATTGGGACTAGTGGCGACATTCTTTAAGAAGACTTACGTACACACTGTGCCTTCTAGGACTGCTGTTGCCAGAGTCTTTGTCCCCAAGGCAGGCCACTGCTGACTCATGCCTCTGCAGGAGCCCCTCACACAGTCAAAGTCATGTCTGTCTCAGTCTCCTATGGGGTCCTGCTCTTTTCCCTCCATCCTGGTGCACACAAGGTTTTGTCTGTGTCCTCCAAGCATCTCTGGCAGGTATGAGGTTTGACTTTAAATGCAATTGCCCCCTCTTACCATTTGTTGCGGCTTCTCCTTTGCCCTTGGATGTGGGGGAATCTTTTTCTGGTGGGTTCCGGCATTCTCCTGTCTATGGTTGTTCAGCAGCTCTTTGCCATACTGGTGTTCTTGCAGGAGATGAGGGCATGGTCTTCTACTCCGCCATCTCTGTACCCACCTGATAAGATACCATGGACTGGTCACAAGGCATACACCTGCAGATTTCAGCAGGACAGGCAACCTCTAATTGTCATAGAAGAGATTATTATGGATGTTAAGTGAACATATTCTCCCTGGCTTACTGTTTGTTACTTAACTTTGCTTATGGTGTATTTTGCCATACTAAAATGTTTAACTTCTAGACTGTTAGGTCTCAAGGTTTTAAGATTTTATTTATAGCATCTGTTACCTATCTTTTTTAAAATCATCTTTCCCTTTAAACAATACAAATATCCTTTGTTTTTCTAACATTTTTATATTAAAACTTAATCAATTTGGATNTCTAGACTGTTACGTCTCAAGGTTTTAAGATTTTATTTATAGCATCTGTTACCTATCTTTTTTAAAATCATCTTTCCCTTTAAACAATACAAATATCCTTTGTATTTCTAACATTTTTATATTAAAACTTAATCAATTTGGATTTATTTGTACATGGAATGAGGTACAGATCTAACTTTGTCTTCCAGGTGGATAACTAATTATGCTAGAGCTATTATTAAATGTTTTGCTGGATATATTGACAAGTATTATTCAAAGGTAAAAAATTGTGAAGGTTAGGTTTTCTTAAAGCTCAAGCTAGTTGCACACTATTAATAATTAATGACTCCAAAAATACTTTGGAGAGCTTGCTAAATGCAAGGTTCTGAGTGGTACAAACGGGGATAAGATATGCTTCCCTTTGCTGAAGATACACACACACTGAAGTGGCCCTTTCTGCTCACCTCCTTGGCTGATCTGGGCAGTTTACTTGAGAACTCTACACCTCTATTTAATCATCTGTGAAATGGGAATAACAGCAACATATTCATAGGATTGCTATTGAACTAAATGAGTGAAACATTTTGCTATGTCTAGCCCATAAACGGAGAAGGCAATGGCACCCCACTCCAGTACTCTTGCCTGGAAAATCCTATGGACGGAGGAGCCTGATAGGCTGCAGTCCATGGGGTCGCTAAGAGTTGANTGACTAGTTTTCTGTGAGTATGGTTTCAGTGTGTCTGCCCTCTGATATCCTCTTGCAACACCTACCATCATACTTGGGCATGGGGTATCTCTTCATGGCTGCTCCAGCAAAGCACAGCCATTGCTCCTTACCTTGGAAGAGGGGTATCTCCTTACCGCCGCCCTTCCTGACCTTCAACATGGGATGGTGAAATCACATTGGAAGGGCTTGAACTTGGAGGAAGTCTACAATATGGAGAGGAAGTATAGCCTAGCAAGTCCAAGGCTCAATATAGGAGATTTAGGCTGTATGACTGAGCATAGTCCAGCCTATTTTGGCAGGGATGGGGGTATGTGGGAGGGTGGGGATGAGGAAGAATTCCTGCAGTGCTGTGGGAGGTAGCATCTGTCAGGGTGCTATATAATTTGTTTGACCAGGCGTTTGACATGTTTGGCCATGTCTCTTTCCTGTTGGACTATGTAGGGACAGTAAACCTATTACCCTATTTACTGAAAGCTGTGAAGTGAAATACTTCAGCCTGTCCAAAACTCTCGCCAGGCCAAGCCCATGGGAGCTTAAACAAATAATTGTTGTATCAGAAACCTAGAATACAGAAGAAAAAAAAAAAAGAGAGAGACATTGTCCTTGAATGATCAAAACCAGCATTTTCCTGCTGGTTGACTTTTTTTTAAAATTGCTTTAATCCAGTAAAATTTAAGACCGTTCAGTCAAAGAAATTGTATTGTTCAGAGGACAAGGCCCTCACTCCTCTCAGCTGCAAGCCCCTGGTCTCCACCTGACTATGCAAACAAGCAGAAGGCAGATACTTGCTGCCCAGCAGGGGCCCTTTGAATGAGGAAATGAGCTACGAGGTCTCTGACCTGGGATCTCATACTATCATTCAAACAATGTTTACAAAGAGGTCCTCCTGCTGTGAATAATTGTCTAGCATATAGTTCTAAGTGAAAAGATTATACTTTATAACTGTATGTGTAGAATGACTTTTAAAAATTTAGTATAGTTCTAAGCGAAAAGATTACACTTTATAACTATATGTGTAGAATGACTTTTAAAATTTTTATTTATTTTTTAAACTTGAGTTTCTCTGTGCTTTTATCTTTAAAATGTTTATTTTTAGCTGAAGGGTAATCACTTGGCAATATTGTGTTGGTTTCTGTCATACTTATGGCCCAGCTGGTAAAGAACCTGCCTGCAATGCGGGATACCTGGGTTTGGGTTGGGAAAATCCCCTGGAGAAGGGAAAGTCTACCCAGACCAGTATTCTGGCCTGGAGAATTCCATGGACTCTATAGTTCATGGGGTCGCAAAGAGTCGGACACGATTGAGCAACTTTCACTTCTGTCATACACCAACACGTCCCCTCCCTCTTGAAACTCCTTTCCACCTCCCACCCCATCCCTCCCCGCGAAGTTGTCACAGAGCCCCAGTTTGAGCTCCCTGAGTCATATAACAAATCCCCACTGGCTCTCTATTTTACATATGGTGGTATATATGTTTCCATGTTACTCTCTACATTTGTCCCTCCCTCTCCTTCCCCCTCCTGTGGTTCCACAAGTCTGTGCTTTGTGCTGCATCTCTATAGTGAAGTGAGATCGCTCAGTCATGTCCGACTCTTTCCGATCCCAATGACTGTAAGCTGCTAGGTTCTTCCATNTCTCTACATTTGTCCCTCCCTCTCCTTCCCCCTCCTGTGGTTCCACAAGTCTGTGCTTTGTGCTGCATCTCTATAGTGAAGTGAGATCGCTCAGTCATGTCCGACTCTTTCCGATCCCAATGACTGTAAGCTGCTAGGTTCTTCCATCCATAGGATTCTCCAGGCAAGAGTACTGGAGTGGGTTGCCATTTCCTTCTCCAGGGGATCTTCCCTACCTCGGAATCGAACACAGGTCTCCCGTACTGCAGGCAGACACTTTACCATCTGAGTTACTCCAGTTTATATCTATTAGCATCTCTATAGAGATCCCTGCAAATAGGTTCATCAAATAGTACCATCTTTCTAGATTCCTTATATATGCATTAATATGCAATATTTGTTTTTCTGACTTATTTCACCATGTATAAGCGGCTCTAGGTTCATCTACCTCATTAGAACTGACTCAAATGTGTTCCTTTTTATGGTTGAGTTATATTCCATTGTATGTACATTGTGTATATGTACCACATCTGTCAATGGACATCTAGGTTACTTCCCTATCCTAGCTATTATAAATAGTGTGGCAGTGAACACTGGGGTACGTGTGTCTTTTATGGTTTCCTCAGGGTATATGCCCAGTAGTGGGATTGTTGGATCGTGTTATAGTTTTACTCCTAGTTCTTAAAGGAATCTCCATACTGTCTTCCATAGTGGCTGTATCAATTTTCATTCCCAACAGTGCAAGAGGGTTCCCTTTTCTCCACATCCTCTCCAGCATTTACTGTATGTAGATTTTTGGTGATGGCCATCCTGACCCATGTGAGGTGATATCTAATTGTAGTTTTGATTTGGATTTCTCTAATAATGAGTGATGTTGAGCATCTTTTCATGTGTCTTTCAGCCATCTGTGTTTCTTCTTTGGAGAAATGTCTGTTTAGGTCTTCTGCCCACTTTTTGATTGGATTGTTTTTCTGGTATTGAGTTATATTAGCTGCTTGTATATTTTGGAAATTAATCCCATGTCAGTTGTTTCATTTGCTATTATTTTCTCTCATTCTGAGGGCCGTCTTTTCACCTTGTTCATAGTTTCCTTCATTGTACAAAAACTTTTAATTTTAATTAGTTCCCACGTGTTTGTTTTTATTTCCATTACTCTAGAAACCTAGGATAGATTCTGTTACGTCTATCTATATTTAGATATATTACCACACATTCTTGATCGTTGAGTCTGTCCCCCCCTCACACTATAAAAGGTTAAAAACATCATCCAAACCAATCTAGCCTCCATGATCTTTAGTTTGACTCTTTACTTTTTTCTCTTTTTATTTTATACAGTCTAAAATGGAGAAACTTCTAATTTTTTCAAGAGATTTTTTGGTGCACAACTTGTAAGTCAATTTCTTTTTTTTCTTTTTTAATTTACCAATGTTGTGTTTGGTTTCTGCTGTACGACAATGCAAATCAGCCATAACTAGACATGTATCCCCTTCCTCCTGAGCCTCCCTCCCATCCCCTCTTCCTGCTTCTCTAGGTCATCCCAGAGCACCAGACTGGGCTCCCTGTATTACACAGCAACTTCTCACCAGCTATCCGTTTTAAACATGATAGTGTATATATGTTGATGCTACCTTCTCTATTCGTCCCACTTTTCCCCTCCCCAACAGTGTCCGAAAGTCCATTCTTTACATCTGCGTCTCCATTCCTTNGGTTTGGATTTTGGACTTCTAGTTAGGGGTGTGGGGTTTGGTTTGGGTTAAGGGTTCGCAATCGGGTTGGGGTTTGGGGTTTGGGGTTCAGGGTTCAGGTTAGGGGTTCACAGTTTGGGTTCGAGCTTCTGGGTTACATCTGCGTCTCCATTCCTTCCATTCAAATAGGTTCATCGATACCATTTTTCTAGATTCTATATCTGTGTTTATATGTGATATTTGTTTTCTGACTGACTTCTTCTGTAAGTGAATTTCTAAAGTCTGTATTGCAATCTAAAACTCATAAGTGATTCCTCAACCCCCTCAGTAGACAAGCCTTCCAATCTCCAGAATAGAACATTTATTTCAAATATTGTGCAGTACACTTTCTCCCCAAACCTGTTTGAAGTTAAGTCCTCTCTTGAAAGAGAAAGCAATCCATGAAACAAGATTAACTTACAGGCTAAATATTATAATTCCACTTTATATAGAAAGTAACATTTTAAAGCTGCTTGTTTAAAAAAAAGCAAAAGAAACCTTTTAATCTGTGTAACAGAAAGAACGCAGGTTGAAAAGCCTGTGGGGTCTTGCATAGACCACGATCTTGACCATCTAACAGATCTGTAAAATGCTTTATCACCACTCCCCTCCTCTAGATAAAACAGGAATCACCACATGGCAAATTCCTTCACTCTCCTGACCCACTCAGCCCCTTCATAGTCCCTCTTGTCATGAGGCAGGAGCTGCTTGGGTCTTGTCATAGTAACGAAAAAGTGAAAGCAAAATCCCTCTTCAAGGGACATTTCACTCCCTTCTCTATTCATAGCCAAGCTTATCAACGGAGTTGTCTACACACTCCCTCTCTACCTTGCTTCCTCCCCTTAACCCACACTCAGCTAACCCACTGCTTCTGCCCTTCCTACGATCTCCCATAAACCCTTCAGACTTTTCAGACTTTTGTCACTTTCCAGAAACATTTGCTCCTCCTCCCTGAAGTCCCTCCGCACCCCTCCATGTGGACCATCTTCTATGAGAGATATTACCTTCCATTCAGATACCCAAGCTAGAAATTTGGGAGTCATTCTTGACTCTCCCTCTTCTCATACTCCATCCACCCATAAAGTCCTTTCAATTCTGCCTCTTAACAACCATCTCTAGAATCTGACGGCCATTTTCCCCAGCTGCAGGAGAGGACGTGTAATGGTTGAGAGCACTGGTGGATTCTGACTCTGTCCTCTCTGCTATGCAGCAAAGGGGAGATTGTTCAGCTCCTCTCTGCCTCATTTCAAATGTAAGGAAATACTAGTAATAGCGCTTTCCTCGTGGGCTTGCTGTGGGGATAAATGATCAATACATATAATGTGCATGGCCCCATGCCTAGCGCTGTGAGTGTGTTAGGCAAGTTCTGATAGTGTTGCTCTCCCAGGTGGCTTTATTTCACTGAGAGCTGGTCTAACATGCTCCTACCTGGGTCCTCTGCTCTAGTCTTCCTCAGGTGTGTATCCACCCCACCAACAGACAGGCTTCTTCTGTGTCACCTTGTCACAGAGGGAAAAAGGTAAAACTCCTCACCTTAGCCTGAAAGGCATCTCATGAACAAGCTACTTGTTCACACTGCTGGCCTCATCTGTGGCTGTTGTCCCAACTCGAGATCTTCAGCCTCTTGTCATCTGTCCTACTGGAAGCCTCCCTCTGTCTTCATACATTCAGAGATGTCCACGTGCTGTCCCTCTGTCTAGAAAACCCCTTCCCTTCCCTCCTTCCCATGGTCAGACTGCCTCCCAAAGTCTCAGGCAGTCATATTCGCCGGGAAGCCTTCCCACAGCTCCTCATTCTTCCCAGCAGAAGTCAGCTGGCCAGTGCAGCTCATGTGGGGAACCAGGTCCTTATCCATCCGGGAACACCATGGTCTCACCCTCAGTCCACGTTGAACCTGAAAAGATGAAAACAGAACAGATGGGGCCTGGATAGCTGCTTTAGAGATGATTTTAACTTTCTTGTTCTGTTTTGTTCTTTTATTCATTGTTTGTAGAACTGCTCAACAGGGCCAGATTATTTCTTTACAATTAATGGGACACTCCTCTGGGAACCACTCTTTTAGGGGAGGCTATTCAGGATTCCCTCCCCAGCAGACGTGGAGCAGCCCAGCCTGTTTCTTGGTCTTGAGCTCCTACAGAGAGCCCATTCACCAGCTGGCTTGGTGGTCAAGCCTGGGACTGAAGTCAGAAAGCCTGGGGTTGCCTTTTTTTTTTTTTTTTTTTGGTCAGTTTCTTCAGTCCAAACTCAACTTGCCCTTGGGGTTGTCCTCATCTAGCCTTTCCAGGTACAGGAGCAGATCTGCTTACCTGAGATAGATTCCTTTTTCCATCTCTGTTTTAGAGTTTGTGTGCATTGGATCAGGCTTCTGAGATGGCTCAGTGGTAAAGAATCTGCCTGCCAGTGCGGGAGATGTGGGTTCAATCCCAGGGTCAGGAAGATCCCCTGAAGGAAATGACAACTCATTCCAGTATTCTTGTTTGGGAAATTCCATGGATGGAGGAGCATTGGATCAGTTGATAGAGGCCAGGCAGGGGGAAACTCAGGGTAACTAAATGTGGATTTCAAGTCCAAGAGTTGTAACTGGGCCCATGTCTCTCTATTTTAGGGTACCCAAAACCACACATCCTGAGGCTAGTGCCCAGCCCCTGACTTGGGGGTGGGGGCAAGACTGGGCAGCAGCATCAATGTCCCTGAGCCTCTGCTTGTTCTGAGGGCAGCACTCCCAGCTCAGAGTGGGTATGTTTATCATAGTCCCTGCAGAAAACAGGACAAGAGCATGGATCTGCTGATGCAAAAGGGGAGTGGGCAAGTAGGCATCTCCTGTTCTGGTCCACTCCTCCTGAGGATTGGCCTGCACCCACTGGGATTTGGGCTGGCCCTGCAAACACTGTGGTCAGGCCTCAGAGCTGTTTCCAAAGAAGCAACAGTCAGAGTTAGGGCCCAGCCTTGCCCTCTGCACATCTCACTGCCACCACCTACCCGCAATCAAGTAGCTAAATTAGGTAAAAATTAAAAATTTAATTGCTTTAATTACTTTGCAGAATAGTTTCTGTACTTATTTTACTGCCATGTAGTGCTTAAGAGTTTAATTTTCAAGGTATGGCTATAAGTTATTTGGTTTATCAAAAAATAGCTCTTCAGTCATTGAAAATGTTGCTGAGTGTGCCCTTCTTTTAACACATTATTATTTTTTAAAGATTTACTTATTTTTTGGCTGTGGTGAGTCTTTGCTGCTGCACGTGGGCTTTCTTTAGTTGTGGTGAGTGGGGCGCACTCTTCACTGTGGTGGAGCGTGGGCTCTAGACACGTGGGTTTCAGTAGTTGTGGCACACAGGTTTAGTCGCCCTGATGCATGTGGGATCTTCCCACGCTGCTGCTGCTAAGTTGCTTCATTCGTGTCTTACTCTATGCGACCCCATAGATGGCAGCCACCATGCTCCCCCGTCCCTGGGAGTCTCCAGGCAAGAACACTGGAGTGGGTGCCGTTTCCTTCTCCAGTGCAGGAAAGTGAAACTGAAGTAGCTCAGTCGTGTCCAACTCCTAGCGACCCCATGGACTGCAGCCTACCAGGCTCCTCCGCCCATGGGATTTTCCAGGCAAGAGTACTGGAGTGGGGTGCCATTGCCTTCTCCGGGGATCTTCCTATGCTGCTGCTGCTAAGTCACTTCAGTCGTGTCCGACTCTGTGCGACCCCATAGACAGCAGCCCATGAGGCTCCCCGTCCCTGGGTTTCTCCAGGCAAGAACACTGGAGTGGGTTGCCATTTCCTTCTCCAATGCATGAAACTGAAAAGTGAAAGTGAAGTCGCTCAGTGATGTCTGACTCTTCATGACCCCATGGACTGCAGCCTACCAGGCTCTTCCATCTATGGGGTTTTCCAGGCAAGAGTGGGGTGCCACTGCCTTCTCCGGGATCTTCCCATACTGGGGATCAAATCCGTGTCTCTTGCAATACAAGGTGGATTCTTAACGACTGGACCACCAGGGAAGCCGCTTAACACCTTATTGACTGGGGGATTTTTGTAGACGCTAATGCCTGTGGCCAGTGTGTTTTGTTATGTGAGTTAATACTTGAAACACTCTGGTTCAAAACGTTTGGGTAACAAAAGACATATTAATACATCTCTGGTCAATAAGTTATTAATAGAAAGAGAGGTGGTAAATAGTTTTACTGTTGCTTTTTCCCACCTCCAATCTTAGAGCAGCTATTGGTGTTATTTAATCCTGCTTTATGGAGCTGGACACACATAAGCTCTTGCCAGTCTGGTTACATGCGTAAATCTTTCTTTTTTAATTAAGAGATGATTGACCTAGAACATTATGTTAGTTTCAGGTATGCAATGTGGATTCATTATATGTAATATTGAAAATGATCATCACAATAATCTAGTTGACATCTATTACCATGCATAGTCACACAAAAACTTAACAAAATTTATTCTCTTAGCAACTTTCAAATATACAGTTGAGTATTATTAACTATAGTCACCATGCTGTACATCGCACCCCCAGCCTTATTTATTTTATAACTGAGAGTGTATACCTTTCAACGCCCTTCATCCGTTTTTGCCCATTCCTGACTTCTTGCTTCTGATAACCACTAATCTCTTCTCTGCATCTGTGGGTTTAGGGTTTTCACTTGTTTTTAGATTCCACATGTAAGTGAGATCATACAATATTTGTCTTTCTCAGTTTTCTTTCCTGGAGAATCCCAGGGATGGCGGAGCCCAGTGGGCTGCCATCTATGGGGTCGCACAGAGTTGGACACGACTGAAGCAACTTAGCAGTAGCAGTAGCAGCAGTTTTCTTTGTTTCACTTAGTATAAATGCCCTCATCCCTATTGTCATAAATGCAAGATTTTATTTTTATGGCTTAATATTCCATTATGTGTGGAATAATGCACATAAAGAATCTGCCTACAATGCAGGAGACCAGGGGTTCAATCCCTGGGTCAGGAAGATCCCCTGGAGAAGGGAATGGCTATATTGCACATTATTTTTATCCATTTATGCAACAGGGGACATTTAGATTGTTTGCATATCTTGGCTATTGTAAATAATACTGCAATAACATGGGATTACAGTTATTCTTCTAGTTTCCTTTGGATGAATTCCCAAAAGTGGAATTGCTGGATCATATGGTAGTTCTATTTAAAAAAAATTTTTAAAGAAACTTCCATACTGTTTTCCATAGTGACTACACCAATTTATCTTTCCACCAACAAATGAACAAGGGTTCTCTTTTCTCCACATCCTTGCCAATATTTGTTATTTGTAGACTTTTTGATAATAGTCATTCTTACAGGATAATAGTCATTCTCTGACTCAGCTCCTGTGAGTCCTTCACACAGGACCCGATACCTCACTGTTATTTTGATTTGTATTTCTCTAACAATTGGCAATGTTGAGCATCTTTTTGTGTACTTGTTAGCCATCTTTATTTCTTCTTCATGAAAATGTTTGTTCAGATCTGTCTCCTTTTATTCAGACTTTTTTTTTGCTATTGAGTTGCATGATTTATATATATTATATTTAATATACATATTATATATTATTAAATATTTATATATATTAATCTTTATCAGATACATGATTTGCAATTATTTTCTCCCATTCTGAGTTGCTTTTTGATTTTCATGATGGTTTCCCTTGATGTGCAGAAGCTTTTTAGTTTGATGCAGTCCTGCCTTTAAATTTTTGCTCTGGTTGCCTTTGGTTTTGGTATAAATCCAGAAAACCATAGCCAAGATCAGTGTCAAGGATCTTACCCGCTATGTTTTCTTCTAGACGTTTTATGATCTCAGGGCCTTATGGTCATGTCTTTAATCCATTATGAGTTGATTTTTGTGTATGGTGTGAAACAATGGTTCACCAGCAGCAGGGAGGGAAAAAGGAAAACTTTCTTCATACACATACAAAGGGTGTGATATTGACCAAAGATGATGGCAAAATTTCTCTATGTGCTTGCACTGGTTGAGGGTGGACTACGGTGTTGGAAATGAATTCCTGAATTCTGGTGTCCGGAATGAGCCTACCATAGGCTGGAGGCTGTTAGGGAGGGAGGAACCCATCCCCTTCCTGGCAGTTGTACCTTGCCCAGGGACATCTGGAAAAGAAAAGTTGCCTGGTTCCAGTCCAGAGTCCCCAGTCTCAGTCGTGGCTCTGAGCAGAGAGAGTCATAGCAGGAGGATCAGGACCACGCTGTGCGCCTGGGGGTCCAGCAGTGAGTCCCCATCTGCCCTGATCCTGATGCGTCTTGCTCACTCGACTGCCATTTGTCATGTCTCCTTCAGTTTCTTTCACCAGTCTTACAGTGTTCAGCCTGCAAGTCTTTCACCTCCTTGGTTAAATTTATTCCTAGGTATTTTATTCCTTTTGATGCAATTGTAAATGGGAGTTTAAAACAAAAATTCTCTTCCCAATAGTTCTTTACTAGTGTATAGAAGTGCTAGAAGGGCAATTGATTTTTATATGTTGATCTTTTTATCCTACAACTTTACTGAATATTTTTATTCTGACAGTCTTTTTAATTTTTAAAAAAATCTGGGGCTGCTCTGCATCTTCATTGCCGCTCAGGAGCTTTCTGTAGTAGCTGCAGTGAGTGGGAGCTATTCTCTAGTTGCGGTGTTCAGGTTTCTCCCTGCAGTGGCTTCTCTTGTTGCGGAACACAGGCTGTAGGGCCTGTGGGCTTCAGTAGTTGCGGCTCATGGGCTCTAGAGAATAGGCTCAGCAGCTGCGGTGCATGGGCTTAGTTGCCCTGAAGCATATGGAATCTTCCTGGACCAGGGATTGAACCTGTGCCCCTCCATTGGCAGGTGGATTCTGAACCTTTGGAACCCTAGAGGAGTCCTAACGGTGTGTGTGTGTGTGTGTGTGTGTCCTTCAGAGTTTTCTGCATATGCTACAATGTCATCTGCAAATAGAGACAGTTTTTTTTTTTTTTTGGTTTTTCTTGCCTAATTGTTCTTGCTAGGACTACCAATACTATGACAAATAAGTTGTCTTATTCCTTATTTAAGAGGAAATATTTTCAGCTTTTCCCTGTTGAGTATGATGTTAGCCATTGGCTTGCCATGTATGACTTTTATTGTATTGAAATACATTCCTTCTATACCCAATTTATTGAGAGTTTTCTTTTATCATAAATGAATGCTGAATTTTGTCAAATGCCATTTCTGCATCTGTTAAGATGATCATGTGATGTTTACTCTTCATTTTATTAGTGTTGGGTATCACATTGATTTCTTTGTGGATGCTGAACCATCCTGCATCCCTCGAATGAATCCAACTTGATTCTGGCGTATGCTTCTTTTAAAATATTGCTAAATTTGGTTTGTTACTATTTGTTGATTATTTTGCATCTATGTTAATTAGGGATATTGGTTTAACCTGTAGTTTTCTTTCCTTATAGTGACCTTATTAGATTTCTATATCCTGGTAATGCTGGCCTCATAAAATGAGTTTGGGAATGTTCCTTCCTCATTTATTTTTGGAGGAGTTGAGAAGGATTGGTGTTAAGTCTCTGAAAGTTTGTAGAAGTCACCAGTAAAGTCATGTAATTTCTGGACATTTGTCTGTTGGGAGATTTTTGGGTTACTGATTCACTCTTCTTACTGATAATGCATCTGTTCATATTTTCAGTTTCTTCATGATTTAGCCTTGGTAGGTTATATGTTTTATCCATTTGGGACATACTCTAAAAATAATATTTCAAGGTTTTATATGAATCAAATGAAATAATATATGTGAATGCATTTTATAAATAGTTTAAGAAAGTATATAGATTTTATTATTATCATTAATTTTCTGAGGTTTGTTCATTGTCTTCTGATTATCTCTTCAAATCCGCTGTTAAATAAGGATCAGGCAAGTATGAATGCTCTGAGTAATAGTTGGAGGTTTTCTCATATATATAAAATGTGTGAACTTGAAAAAAATGTTGAATTGTCCAATTTGATGTGTAATTGTTCATAGTGGTCTTTTATGGTCCCTTGATTTCTTTGGCATGCATTGTAATGTCTCCTCTTATAGTCATCTTCTTATTACTTTCAATGCTGTTGGCAGAAGTATTTCTTCTTGACAGTAGAAATGAAAAAGTTAACAGAATATCTGGAGAAAGAATCATGTGAAACTTTAACCTACTTGCCATTGCTCTGGAAGTCACTCCTAACTTTGTTTGCCAGATTTTATGTTGTGGGGAAAGCAAGGGCAACAGAGCCAGAAATCCTAAGACTGATTATAGGCACCAACCTTGAAAGAGTATGTCTGAGTTGGAAAAAAGACATGTAAGCCAGCTGTCTCAAACTTTTCCGCCTGGTAGGGGTCACCTTCCCTTTTTACCCAAATAACACAACTCTCCCGTCTATGATGGAGCTAGGATTTCTCCCTGTTTTCTCTCCCACAAGTGTTTCAGAGACCACCCAGATGATATGAACTTGTCTCTTTCTCTGTCCTAAGGTTGCGCTTGCATCAGTCATGGCTGTTGCTTCTGACACTCTCTGGAAGAATAGTCTAGCCAGTTTCCTCCACAGTCAGTCTGTCCCATAATCCTTTTATCCTTATCTGTCATAGGGCAGACAGAATGAAAGCTAACAATCACAGAAAACTAATCAAACTGATCACCTAGACCACAGCCTTGTATAACTATTAGCCAAGCCATGTAGGGCCACCCGAGAGGGACAGGTCATGGTAGGGAGTCCTGACAAAACGTGGTCCACTGGAGAAAGGGAATGGCAGACCACTTCAGTATTCTTGCTTTGAGAACCCCATGAACAGTATGAAAAGGCAAACAGATAGGACACTGAAAGATAAACTCACCAGGCTGGTAGTTGCCCAATGTGCTACTGGAGAACAGCGGAGAAATAACTCCAGAAAAAATGAAGAGACAGAGCCAAAGCAAAAACAACACCCAGTTGCAGATGTGACTGGTGATGGTAGTTAAGTCTGATGCTATAAAGAAAAATATTGCATAGGAACCTGGAATATTAGGTCCATGAATCAAGGTAAATTGGAAGTGGTCAAACAAGAGATGGCAAGGGTGAACATCGACATTTTAGAAATCAGTGAACTAAAATGGACTGGAATGGGTGAATTTAACTCAGATGATCATCATATCTACTCCTGTGGGCAAGAATCCCTTAAAAGAAATGGAGTAGCCATCATAGTCAACAGAAGAGCCTGAAATGCAGTACTTGGATGCAATCTCAAAACAACAGAATGATCTCTGTTCATTTCCAAGGCAAACCATTCAATACCACAGTAATCCAAATCTATGCCCCAACCAGTAAGGCTGAAGAAGATGAAGTTGAACGGTTCTACGAAGACCTACAAGACCTTCTAGAACTAACACAAAAAAAGATGTCCTTTTCATCATAGGGAATTGGAATACAAAAGTAGGAAGTCAAAAGATACCTGGAGTAACAGACAAGTTTGGCCTTGGAGTACAAAATGAAGCCGGGCAAAGGCTAACAGAGTTTTGCCAAGAGAACGCACTGATGATAGCAAACACCCTCTTCCAACAACACAAGAGATAACTCTACACATGGACATCACCAGATGGTCAATATCGAAATCAGATTGATTATATTCTTTGCAGCCAAAGATGGAAAAGCTCTATACAGTCAGCAAAAACAAGACCAGGAGCTGACTGTGGCTCAGATTGTGAATTCCTTATTGGCAAATTCAGACTTAAATTGAAGAAAGTAGGGAAAACCACTAGGCCATTCAGGTATGACCTAAATCAAATCCTTTATGATTATATAGTGGAAGTGACAAACAGATTGAAGGAATTAGATCTGATAGAGTGCATGAAGAACTATGGACGGTTTGTGACATTGTACAGGAGGCAGTGATCAACACCATCCCCAAGAAAAAGAAATGCAAAAGGCAAAATGGTTGTCTGAGGAAGCCTTACAAATAACTGAGAGAAGAAGAGAAGCAAAAGGCAAAGGAGGAAAGGAAAGATATATTCATTTGAATATAGAGTTCCAAAGAATAGCAAGGAGAGATNGTGCATGAAGAACTATGGACGGTTTGTGACATTGTACAGGAGGCAGTGATCAACACCATCCCCAAGAAAAAGAAATGCAAAAGGCAAAATGGTTGTCTGAGGAAGCCTTACAAATAACTGAGAGAAGAAGAGAAGCAAAAGGCAAAGGAGGAAAGGAAAGATATATTCATTTGAATATAGAGTTCCAAAGAATAGCAAGGAGAGATAAGAAAGCCTTTCTCAGTGATCAATGCAAAGAAATAGAGGAAAACAATAGAATAGGAAAGACTAGAGATCTCTTCAAGAAAATTAGAGATATCAAGGGAACATTTCATGCAAAGATGGGCACAATAAAGGACAGAAATCAAATGGACCTAACAGAAGCAGGAGATATTAAAAGAGGTGGCAAGAATACACAGAAAAACTATACAAAAAAGAGCTTCACAACCCAGATAATCACCATAGTGTGATCACTCACGTACAGCCAGGCATCCTGAAATGCGAAGTCAAGAGGGCCTTAGGAAGCATCACTATGAACAAAGCTAGTGGAGGTGATGGAATTCCAATTGAGCACTTTCAAATCCTAAAAGATGATGCTGTGAAAGTGCTGCACTCAATATGCCAGCAAATTTGGAAAACTCAGGTGGCCACAGGACTGGAAAAGGTCAGTTTTCATTCCAGTCCCAAAGAAAGGCAATGCTAAAGGATGTTCAAACTACCACAATTGCACTCATTCACATGTTAGCAAAGTTCAGTTCAGTTCAGTAGCTCAGTCGTATCCGACTCTTTGCGACCCCATGAATCGCAGCACGCCAGGCCTCCCTGTTCATCACCATCTCCCGGAGTTCACTCAGACTCACATCTATCGAGTCCATGATGCCATCCAGCCATCTCATCCTCGGTCGTCCCCTTCTCCTCCTACTCCCAATCCCTCCCAGCATCAGAGTCTTTTCCAGTGAGTCAACTCTTCTCATGAGGTGGCCAAAGTACTGGAGTTTCAGCTTTAGCATCATTCCTTCCAAAGAAATCCCAGGGTTGATCAATGCTCAAAATTCTCCAAGCCAGGCTTCACCAGTACATGTACCATGCATGAACTTCCAGATGTTCAAGTTGGATTTAGAAAAAGCAGAGGAACCAGAGAACTAATTGCCAACATCTGCTGGATCATAGAAGAAACAAGAGGGTTCCAGAAAAACATCTATATTTGCTTTATTGACTATCCCAAAGCCTTTGACTGTGTGGATCACAACTAACTGAAAAATTCTGAAAGAGATGGAAATACCAGACCACCTTACCTGCCTCCTGATAAATCTGTATGCAGATCAAGAAGCAACTGTTAGAACTGGACATGGAACAACAGACTGGTTCCAAATTGGGGAAGGAGTATGTTAAGGCTGTGTATTGTCACCCTGCTTATTTAACTTCTATGCAGAGTACATCATGAGAAACACTGGGCTGCAAGAGGCACAAGCTGGAATCAAGATTGCCAGGAGAAATATCAATCTAAGATATGCAGATGACACTACCCTTATAGCAGAAAGCTAAGAAGAACTAAAGAGCCTCTTGATGAAGTTGAAAGAGGAGAGTGGAAAAGTTGGCCTAAAACTCAGCATTCAGAAAGTGACGATCATGGCATCTGTTCCCATCACTTCATGGCAAATAGATGGGGAAACAATGGAAACAGTTGACAAACTTTACTTTTTTGTTCTCCAAACTCACTGCAGATGGTGACTGCAGCCATGAAATTAAAAGATACTTGCTCCTTTAAAGGAAAGCTATGACCAACCTAGATAGCATATTAAAAACAGAGACATTACTTCACCACCAAATGTTCACGTAGTCAAAACTATGGTTTTTCCAGTAGTTATGTATGGATGTGAGAGGTGGACTATAAAGAAAGCTGAACACCGAAGAACTGATGCTTTTGAACTGTGGTGTTGGAGAAGACTCTTGAAAGTCCGTTGGACTTCAAGGAGATCAAACAAGTCCATCCTGAAGGAGTTTAGTCCTAAATAGTCATTGGAAGGACTGATGCTGAAGCTGAAACTCCAATACTTTGGTCATCTGTTGTGAAAAACTAACTCATTGGAAAAGACCCCGATGCTGGGAACGATTGAAGGCGGGAGGAGAAGGGGATGACAGAGGATGAGATGGTTGGATGGCATCATCAACTCAATGGACATGAGTTTAAATAAGCTCTGGGAGTTGGTGATGGACAAGGAAGCCTGGCGTGCTGCAGTCCACGCCAGGTTGCAGAGTCAGACACAACTGAGTGAATGAACTGAACTGATCCATTTTACGTATGGTAGTGTATATGCTTCCACGCTACTCTCTCCTTTTACCTCACCCTGTCCTTCCTCCCCCAACCCGTGTCCATAAGTCTGTTCTCTATGTCTGCGTCTCTACTGCTGTCCTGCAAATAGGTTCATCAGTACCATCCTTCTAGATTCCATATATATATGCTAACTATGGTGTTTGTTTTTATCTTTCTGACTCTTTTCACTCTGTATGTTAGACTCTGGGTTCATCGACCTTATTAGAACTGACTCAAATGCATTCCTTTTTATGGCTGAGTAGTATTCCATTGGGTATATGTACCACAGCTTCTTTATCCATTCATCTGTTGATGCACATCTAGGTTGCTCTCAACACTGGGGTACATGTGTCTTTTAAAATTGGTTTTCTCAGGGTATAAGCCTAGAAGTAATACTGTTGGGTTGTATGGTAGTTTTATTCTAGTTTTTTAAGGAGTTTCCATACTGTCTTCCATACTGGCTGTATCAATATGCATTCCTACCAGCAGTGCAAGAGAGTTCCCTTTTCTCCACACCCTCTCCAGCACTTGTTTGTAGATTTTCTGATGATGGCCATTCTGACCAGTGTGAGGTGATATCATCTCATTGTAGCTTTGATTTGCATTTTTCTAATAATAAGTGATGTTGAAAATTTTCTTTCATGTGCTTGTTAGCCATGAGTCTTCTTTGTAGGAATGTCTGTTTAAGTCTTTTGCCCACTTTTTGATTAGGTTTTTTTTTTTTTTTTCCTGGTATTGAGTTGCATGAGTTGTTTGTATATTTTGGAAATTAATCCTTTGTCAGTTGTTTTATTTGCTATTATTTTCTCCCATTCTGAGGGCTGTCTTTTCACCTTGTTTATAGTTCCCTCATTGTACAACATCTTTTAAGTTTAATCAGGTCCCACTTATTTTCGTTTTTATCTCCATTGCTCTAGGAGGATCTTGCTATGGTTTATGTCATGCGGTGTTCTGCCTATATTTTCTTCTAAGAGTTTTATAGTTTCTGGTCTTATATTCAGGTCTTTAGTCCATTCTGAGTATACAGTGGGGAAAAGATAGTCTCTTCAATAAGTGGTGCTGGGAGAAGTGGAAAACTACGTGCAAAAGAATGAAATTAGAACACTTCCTAAAACCATACGTATGCATCTTTTTGAATTGTGGTTTTCTCAGGGTATATGCCCAGTAGTAGGATGCCTGGATCATATGGTAATTTTTACTCTCTCTAATCTTATGGTTGGTGTTCCTGACCCGCAGCCCCCAACCTTTCAAAAGTTACTTCATTAACACAACGAAAGATACTTTTGCTGCCCTAAAAACAGAAAATTCTAGGAGTTTTAGGAGTCCAGTGCCAGAAAAGGGGCTGAAGACCAAATATATATTTCTGACTATAAATCACAGTACCACACCCAGGAAGGAAGAAATCCTCCCCTTCCATCCTCAGCATCCCTTTGGATATGTAGCTCTACCCTCAGGGATGACACCCCTTCAGATTCAAGCCTCCTATTCTTGGGCAGGGTCTATCTATTTACTTTGCAACTCCAGAATAGCCCCGAAGTATTCCAAAATAAAAGATTAACTTTAGCACCAAAGCTGTATACTGCCTTTCCTTTAAACGTAAAACCCCTGGCAGTGTAGACATAGTGGTCTCTGAGGCTTCTATTAAGGTACTGGAATTGTTGGGTGCATCAGTCACTGTGTTGGGAGCCTTGGGAGCTTGATTCCTCTGGAGGCGGGTGCAAGTGGTCACCGTTAAATTCACATGCGGAAGGCTGAGGAGATTTGCTGACAGGAAGTCACCTCGAGGAAACAGAATTTTAATTGTGGGGGTGTGGCTGGGCGCGGGATTGGGTGAAGAGGCCTGGGAGTTGAGAGCACAGCTCTGCAACGTTGTGCCTGGGTCCAGTGGAGAGGGTGATACAGGGAACAGCAACTATTTATAGCAATGGTAATAACCAAACCAGAAGAGCTGATTTTTTTGGTTAGAGACACAATGTTGAAGAGGCTGAGCTAGCATTAAGCTCAGTTTAACACGTGGGGCACACTGGTGAAGGAAGCAATCAATTCTTTGGGAAATATCTTTAAGATAGTCTCAGAGTATCAGCAGGCTCAGCTATGTGGGCCTGTGATCTGTGCCATCTCCCAGGACCCTGCACTCACAAGGGCCCTGTGCTTGATTTAATACTGCCATTGTCTTGATATTCCTAATTTTTTTTTGGCATGGGACTGTATATTATCATTTTGCTCCAGGCCGTGCAATTACGTAGCCAGTCCTGGGTGTCAATAAGAGAAGAGAGATGATGCCGGTACAGTTGTCCTTCCTTTGCCAGCAGTAGCTAAAATGTGCTGTCTTGGTGAAACATTGGAGGCGGGGTCTCCTAGCAGTGTTGGCTCAGCTTGTTCTCAGCTCAGCCCCAGCAAGGCCTCTGTGTCTTTGAAGGCAGTGGGTGACAGGGACTTGGCCTGGGCAACAGTGCCGTTAACAGGTGACACGAGCTACAGCGGAAGCTGTAAGGTTCTTGCAGGTAGCTCTTCAGTCTAGAGGTGGTTCAAAAGAGTAGTTCAAGAATGGAGAATTTGGCATCCCAGTGAGCACAGGACATACCCCCGGGGATGACTTTGAAGGGCAAAGTGTGGTGGTCTTGGTCCCCAAAGCCTGTGGGGACTGGAGCCAGAGACAGACTTATAAAAATTTCATTTTTACCCCAAGACTGGTGCAGTCTGGGGAAACAGGTGTGACACATGAAAAGTGTGGATTCCAATACAGATCTGTTCACTAATTTCTGCAGCTGATCCTTTGTCGTCGCTAAGTTGTGTCCGACTCTGCGACCCCATGGACACCAGGCTTCCCTCCCCTTCACTGTCTCCCAGTGTTTGCTCAAATACATGTCCATGGAGTTGGTGATGCTGATCCTTACCAGACCCTAGAAAAGGGGGATCTGGGATCCTCTAACCCATTGCTATGTTTGTAGTGGGGATAAACATAGATCGCTGGTGGCTCAGACAGTAAAGAATCTGCCTGCAATGCGGGAGATGTGGGTTTGATCCCTGGCATGGGACGATCCCCTGGAGAAGGGAATGGCTACCCACTCCAGTATTCTTGCCTGGAGAATTCCAAGGAGAGAGGGGTCAGGTGGGCTGCAATCTATGGGATCGCAAAGTGTTGGGCACAACTGAGCAACTAACACTTTCAAACATAGTTCTAGACTCTAGGCCAATATGAATGAGTAATGAGAGTAACACCAGTTTTTGCTCATGTCTGTTATTGTTTCAAGGCGTTTTCATAAACTTTGACATAAATGAGCAAGAGAACTAACCTGTGAGGCAGGTCAGGTAGGAACTATGCCCGGTGAGGCTAAAAACATCAGCTGACGTGCACACTGGGACCCTGCAGGTGGAATGTGGGTGAGTGTGTTCTTGCCTCTCCAGACTGGCTAGGGGAGTGCTTTCTTTATTTTGGCAACTTGGAACCCGGAAGAGAAACTGGGGCACAAAGAATACATTGAATAAATCCTTGCCAGTTTCACTGAACTTGAAGTGAAATGAGAATGTATGGAATCCGGTCCCTAATTTTCTGGTTGAGATTTGATGACCCAAAGAACTGTAGTGTCTCATGCTTGGGGAGTGAGGTCTTAAGAAAAACTGTGGCAGCAGAAACTAACACAGTGTTGTAAAGCAATCAGACTCCAATAAAAAATAAATGAAACAGTGAATTTAAAGCAAAACTTAAAAACAACAAAGAACAGAAAAACCATGTAAAACTGAGAAATGAGGCAAAGAGTGCTGTACACCTTTTCAGAATCATACTAGTCATTTTAGGCATCGTCTAACACACCTGCTAAATCATCTGATACTGAGAGAGAAGATTTTAGGCTGCTATTTTCTACTGATCAGGGCCCAGAGTCCATAAAATTAATGTTAAGTTGTGGATTTTTGTCTTGAATAGATGAAAATGATTTTGTCTTTTAGAAAAGATAATCTGAAAGCTTACAGTTGATTTATCTCATACAACATTGATCAGAAGGTTTATTTTGGCCTTCTTTTTTTCCTTTAATTATGTATTTACCCATCCTATCCTCCTTGGAACCAGCTCTAATATTCTACTGATTCTCTTATTAATGAGTTAAGTATGTCTTTGTGTTAAACTTCTTGAAATTTATACTTTGATAGTTCAAAACTGTATTACTAAAATTTTGCTTGGACTGAGTTAGATTTTTAAAAAATGCGACTATGTTAAAAATCAGATTTGTCCATTACTATTCTCTTCTTTGGTACATGTAATTATAAATCTCCAAGAAATTGTTTTTGACAGCTGTAATCACATCAGCATTGCATCAATACATTGGATGTTATCTTTCACAGTACCATGTATTCCTAAAAACCTTCATTATAAAGAATTTTGAGCATGCATAAAAATAGACAGAATAGTAAAATAAGCCTCAATGAAACCATCATATAGCTTCAGTATTTATTAACCTATTAGCCAATCTTGACATTTTTTATCCCTCCATTTACTGTTAATTTGAAGCATTCCAAGATATAGCATCTTATCTGTAAATATATTCTTAAATTACTATATAAAAGTAATTATCAATATATCCAATCTAAAATGCTTATGTACTCAGTTTTGTCAGATGAAGCAAAATGTCTGTCTTGGGAATTCCCTGGCAGTACAGTGGCTGGGACTTGGCACTATCACTGTGGAGATTCTGTGTTTGATCCCTGGCTGGAAGACTAACATCTTCAAAGACACATGACTCAGCCAATTAAAAAAAACAAAACCTGTCTTTTTTTCAGTTGATATAACATGAACACATTTCTCTCACTGTCATTAGAAAACATTGCCTAGATAAGATTCACTAATAAATCCATCTGATTTTAAAACTGTACATATTACATATGTATGTAACATGATCAAACATGGTCATGCTGATTTAAATATTTTTGTTTATTTAAAATTTTTAGGTGATAAAGACTAAGAGTGATAGTAGGGAAAAAGAGATGAAAGAAAAAGAGGAACTAATCTGTAGTTTCTTAACTTACAAGATAGACTAGGTACCACAAGGGAACTATTCTGGTAGTGTAGTTGATCTTTTGAACAGCACAGGTTTGAACTGCGTGGGCCCACTTATATTTTTTCAGTAAGTATATTGGAAATTTGTTTGGAGATGAGCAACAATTTGAAAAAGTGAGTAGATGAATAGTGCAGCTATCCCCTTAGGGAAAAAAT
>SJYV01044216.1:0-12947 GCA_006410875.1 Neotragus pygmaeus
CAGATCATCCCGCCCTCTCCTACTCCCTCTGAGGCCAAAAGTCCATTGTCTATGTCTGTGTCCTTTTGTTGTCACACATACAGGGTCGTCCTTACTATCATTCTAAATTCCGTATATATGTGTCAGTATGCTGTATTGGTGTTTTTCTTTCTGGCTTACTTCACTCTGTATAATAGGCTCCAGTTTCATCCATCTCATTAGAACTGATTCAAATTTGCTCTATCTTTTGATTTATAACTTTGATTTTATTTTGTAACATTTTTCATAGTACTTTCTTATTCTCTGATAACTTTTTAAAATGGAAACCTGATATTATTTTGTTGAATGCATACTCCTGAAATTTAGGGATATAGCTATAGATTTTAAAAGGCATTTTTCTGATCCTTGAATTTTATTTCCTTTGGCATCATTTTTCCTATGTGTTCACCATGAAGCTCTTCGTTTTTGGCTTCCTGAAAATTTCTGGTCATATTTTGTTCTCACAGGATAGCTATCTAGCCATTGAGGAATGTGTATTAAACATGAGCTTCCCTGGTGGATCAGATAGTAAAGATTCTGCCTGCAATGCAGGAGACCTTGGTTTGATCCCTGAGTTTGGAAGATCCCCTGGAGAAAGGAATGGCAACCCACTCCAGTATTCTTGCCTGGAGAATCCCATGGACAGGAGCCTGGCAGTTCCTTGGAGTTGCAAGGAGTCGGACATGACTGCGCGACTAACACTTTTACTTTCTTTCATTGACCCTGGTTTCCTATGTTGTTGTGTAGTTCTGTGTTCCCCTATGTAGAAGAATTGACCAGAAGTTTAATTTCACAGATAGGGACATGTCAGTGAACACAGGCAGTGTGCCCTTTATGAGTGGGAAGCATGCAGGCATACAGTAACCACCTGTCATATGCCAAAGTAAGAGGTCTGATTCAAGTCCTTGCCCCTTAAACAACATTGAGCAATGTAGATTGCTCAATTTCTTTAGAAAGCAGATCTCCAGTCTTCATCTAGGGGCTTATCTCATGAAATGTGCACTGTGGGAGAATGTAGTCATTTGCCTTTGATATTATGAATAATACCATAAATGGGCAACTTTGGTTTGTAGCCCACCTCTGTTCTCTAAGTTTGCAGACTCCCTCGGGCTTTGCTGGGATATATATTTTCTCTTTCTGCTGCAGTCTTCTCCTATATACTTCTAGAATGCTACTAGACTCCTTCATTATGGTTTATAGTCCAACTTTTCACACAGGCTTCAAATCCATTGATGAAACCCTCATATCATAAAAGCAATTACAAATTCATTTCCTTTTATACAGCTTCACTGCTGTTACTATGCAAATATGCAAAGGCTCACTGTCCAGTGTGCATAGAAGCCAACACTATGGTACTGTTTTTTTAGAAAAGAAAGAGTTTTATTACGAGAGCAACTGGTTCAGACACAGGAGGCTAGGCTCTCAAACGTGTCTCCTTGATCCAGGTTTAGGGCAAATTTTAAGGGGTTGGGGGCAATTTCAAACTTGGTAATTGAATGATTGGTTTTTATTTAGTCCATATAACTACTCATGCTTCAAGAAGCGAGATTTTCCTTATTGAAGGACTTCTCATTTTGTAAAAGGCTCTGGTGGCAACATTTCTAATTCCTTGAATTCCATAGACTGAAGATTCTTGGTTCCAGTATCATCCTAGATACATGGATTCTCATCTTGCACAAATGCAGTGCTGGCTTTATAAAATAACATGTGTTTTTATTAATCAACAACCTATTTAAAAGGGCAAAACCAATCTACGCTGGTCAATGTTTATAATATGCTTTTTTCACTGTTATTTCATGAAATTTGAAGTGAGAAACAGGCTATATGTGCATACTTGGCTACCTTGAACTATAGCACAACCAACACTGCCTTAATGATATCCACTTGCTAAAGCTGCAATAGGTAAGGGTTGGTACTACCATTATGTATGAATAATAAATGTTCTAGTTTCCTACCAAAAATCCACCAACCATTTTGTCAACAATATACACAAGTTGTGGCACTTGTAACTCCTACCTAAGTAAACATTCATGTGTATATCTCACTTGGGTTGAATTCATAGATTCAAGTATCATATCTTAGTGTTTGATTTGATAGCAACTTCTCCCCAAATGTTTGTTAAAGTAGCTAGCCTTTGTACATACTTTCCAGGCTGAAGAAACTATTTGGTGATCAAAATGTATTCTATAGTGTCACATAGAATTTGATCCCCTTTCATAATGAACACGCTCTATAATGAGTACAATAATTTCTGTCCACCAAAGTTTCTGCTTCCTTTAAATGTGGTTTATTATTATCTTAATTTATTCAACATTCGTTCTAATTTGCCATGCCAGAGAGGATAAATTTGAAGTATAACACTTATTAATGAGTCAATGTTAATTATAAACAAAAATAATTATAGTTCCTTGAACAGCAACAACTCTACTCTCATTCCAAAGGGGTTCAAAGCAGTTTAGAAACCTTACAAATCTCATGTCTGATCTGTGGTTTTAGAAAACTCTGCACTAAGTATTCTGCTTTTACGCTGATCTTGAATAATTATTTAACAACTTTCTAAGCCTAAGTGCAGAGAATTATCCTGTGTTCTTAATAATAATAAGAAGAAATGTCCATAGGATATCTCTTTTGTACCAGTACAGATTAATGTCTATAACTTCAAGTATCTACAAAGTGCTAGAGGGTAAGTGCCAGAGTGAGAGTTTAGTGCTACTATTAAAAATAAATGAATTTTTAAAACAAGTATTTTCTTTTCTTTTAGAACTACTTTAGGGAAAAGCAACAGTCTGAAAAGTCAGTCTGATTTTGTTCAGACTCAAAGTAGGAAGCAGTGGGTCAGTGGTGAGTTGGGGAACAGAAGTCTGGTATGTTCGGTTGTTTTCAAATGCTCTATAAAATATTGCAGATGTAATAGAAGGGATAAAAATACTAAAGTAAAACTTATGCGCTCATTATTTAATTTTAGAAGGAAAAAGGATCATATTCTTTTAGAGACTCTTGAGTTCCCAAACTTCCCCTCTTGTACTCCTTTTTTTCCTTACCTTCCTACCGCCAGTCATATACATTATATTAATTTTGGCTCTTACTAGTTCCTTGTAATTTCTATAAGTCAAATGGCATCAATTGTTTAAAATTTATGGTCTAATAGATTGTTAGTTTTCTCAAATGTTCCATATGTACATTTTAAAATGTATATCCTTTAACCAGATACAGGTTTTATATGTATCTGTTAACTAGGCATATTCATAGGATGTTCAAATACTCCTTTTCTCATTTTCATCTACTTGATTTACCACTTACAAAAACAGGTAAAATAAATTGTTTCCCTCAGATAGGAGATTTATACATTTCTTCCTGTGATTTTTGTCAAATTGCTTTAAATATGGTAAAGCAACTTAGGTACATAAAAATTAACATAATATTTGGTGAACTAAAATAATAATTTTTATGTAGTTACTGTAAATCTAAATTAATATGGATCCAGCACATTTATTTTGGTTAATATATGCTTAGAATAACTTTTCCACAATTTAACTTCAAATATTTTTATGTTCTTACATTTTAGAGATATATCTTGCTGCTGCTGCTGCTAAGTCGCTTTAGTTGTGTCCGACTCTGTGCGACCCCATAGACAGCAGCCCACCAGGCTCCCCCATTCCTGGGATTCTCCAGGCAAGAATACTGGAGTGGGTTGCCATTTTCTTCTCCAATGCATGAAAGTGAAAAGTGAAAGTGAAAGTGAAGTCGTGTCTGACTTTTAGCGACCCCATGGACTGAAGCCTACCAGGCTCCTCCATCCATGGGATTCCCCAGGCAAGAGTACTGGAGCGGGGTGCCACTGTGGCTTAAATCTATATTTGCATATTCATTCTGATATAATCTATTTACCTNTGACTTTTAGCGACCCCATGGACTGAAGCCTACCAGGCTCCTCCATCCATGGGATTCCCCAGGCAAGAGTACTGGAGCGGGGTGCCACTGTGGCTTAAATCTATATTTGCATATTCATTCTGATATAATCTATTTACCTTGCATTCTTATCATTTTGATTCATTGTAAAATTATACTTTTTCCATCTTTTTATTCTATTGGTCAGTTCTATTTTGCTTTTCTTTCCTGTCTTCTTTTGAAGTAATCAGTTGTTTTTTCATTTTATTTACATGTATCTGTATATATGGGTTTCCCAGGAGGCTCAGTGTGTAAAGAACTGCAATGTAGGAGACGCCAGAACTCTGGGTTCGATTCCTGGGTCAGGAAGATTCCCTGGAGGTGGGTATGGCTACCCACTCCAGTATTCTTGCCTGGAGAATCCCATGGACAGAGGAGCCTGGTGGGCTACGCTACATGGGTCGCAGAGTCAGACATAACTGAAGCACTGAGCACAGCACAGCACACACACACACACATATTTTTTCTGTGTCTTTAGAATTTATACATTCATTTTCCTTTCTTATGTTGCTTCCTCCTTCCATCCTTCTCTTCCTCTTTCCTTCCTTCTTGTAGCCCTTCTTTTTTTCTTTCTTTGTTTCTGTATAAGCATTGTATAAACATATAATTCCTGCTATATAATTCCAAATTATCACCATATGGAAATATATTGCCAGAGTCTCTTGCTTTGCATATATTTTCTTAACTTTCCTATTTTAAAATAATTATAGACACCAGAGAAATTGTTTCAAAAAAAGGTACAGAGAGGTCTCAGTTCAGTTCAGTAGCTCAGCCGTGTCCTACTCTTTGTGACCCCATGAACTGCAGCACGGCAGGCCTCCCTGTCCATCACCAACACCCGGAGTCTACCCAAACCCAGGTCCATTGAGTCGGTGTTGCTATCCAGCCTCTGTCATCCCTTTCTCCTCCTGCTCTCAATCTTTCCCAGCATCAGGGTCTTTTCAAATGAGTCAGCTGTTCGCATCAGGTGNATGAACGACCCCTCAGACCTTCAGTTCAGTTCAGTTGCTCAGTCGTGTCCGACTCTTGCGACCCCATGGACTGCAGCACACCAGACTTGCCTATCAACAACTCCTGAAACTTACTCAAACCCATGTCCATTGAATCGGTGATGCCATCCAGACATCTCATCCTCTGTCGTCCCTTTCTCCTCCTGCCCTCAATCTTTCCCAGCATCAGGGTCTATTCAAATGAGTCAGCTCTTCACATCACATGGCCAAAGTTTTGGAGTTTCAGCTTCAACATCAGTCCTTCCAATGAACATTCAGGACTGATTTCCTTTAGGATGGACTGGTTGAATCTCCTTGCAATCCAAGGGACTCTCAAGAGTCTTCTCCAACACCAGAGTTCAAAAGCATCACTTCTTCAGCACTCGGCCTTCTTTATGGTCCAACTCTCACATCCTTAAATGACTTACTTCTATCTAATTCCTCTTTTTGCTGGATGATGGGGACCAAGTGTCACCTCTTCTGGAAAACTTCTGTTCTAATCACTACTCCCCCATGGTCTGAGCCACCTTGCTCTCCTGGGAGCTCTCTCAGCCCTAGGGTGGGACATCTTGCCATCACAGGACCATTTTGCTCCATCTTGATGGCCTATTAACATACTCTTTTCCTCCATCCACTGCTGCTTGAGAATAAAGCATGCATCTTACCTGCTTCGTGTTCTCAGTCCCACCTGCAGTGACTGGTGCCTAGTAAGTGCAGCATGGATGTTAACAGAATTAATAATTGAAAATCATATTTGGATTAATTTACTATGGTCAGTATTCAGTATTACTGAAGACAATACTCAGAAGTGTGTGTTGACTCTAAATAATCATGCTGCTGCTGCTGCTGCTAAGTCACTTCAGTTGTGTCCGACTCTGTGTGACCCCAGAGACACAGCCCCTCAGCCTCCCTCGTCCCTGGGATTCTCCAGGCAAGAACCCTGGAGTGGGTCGCCATGTCCTTCTTCAATGCATGAAAGTGAAAAGTGAAAGTGAAGTTGCTCAGTTGTGTCTGACTCTTAGTGACCCCATGGACTGCAGCCCACCAGCCTCCTCCATCCATGGGATTTTCCAGGCAAGAGTACTAGAGTGGGTTGCTATTTCATTCTCTCTAGATAATCATAGTTATTGTTTAATTATAATTATTTGTGAATTATATATGTGTACTCACATATTCTATGTGATTCATGACATGAATTATAATAATGCCATAGAAGTCATTTTTCTGACTTTTTAATGAGCTTACTAAGGTATAAATGCACCATGATTTTTTTCAGCTCCCCTAAATTTGCTCACATTATTCCTCTGCTTGGAATTCTCTCTCCCTTGTCATTGATCAAAATCCCTTCTTTCCCTGAAGAACCCCAAAGTTCTATCTCTGGGCACACCTGGAGCCCTATTCTCTGCCAACTCAGGCACCCCCAGTCCTCACCCGTTTTTGCCAAGTTATTTTTTTCTCATTGACCTCTCGATTCCAGTCATCTCATCACACTTCATAGTCTAAGTAGCTAAGAGTTACATTTTCTGAGAAGGACTCTAGGTCCTGAATACTACTTGGGTGACAGATAACATCTCCAAGTTTCTCTTCTGGCCTCAGTAACAAAAGAGGACCTGGATCGTTTCTCTCTGTGTTCATCAGTATTAGAGTCGGCAACTCTTCAGCTTTTGCTTGCTGTTTCCTTATCTTTCCATTCAAAAAAGATATCAAACTTATATAAAATAATAAACAAGTGTAAAATGAATGCCATGTATTCACCATCCATTTGGAACTATTTTCAATATTTTTCTAGTCTCATTTTATCTGCTTCCCTCACACTGAAAGCAAACAGCAGACATCATGCCCCTTAATCTCTGATAACCTTGATCATTTTCTTAATGTTCCAAATAAATTGTTTTTTATAACTCTGTACTGAAATGATGGTTAGAATTAAGAAGCAGAGTGGAAGATATTAGATTAATAAAGTTGCATATAATTTTCCACATAAAAATTACCCTCAGTTAAATTTTTTCACCCCTGTGGGCTTCAAAGATAACCGAAGCCCTACAGAGTCTGTTTATTTTAAATCTTATTCATTTCATTATGAACAAAGCAAGTAGTAAGGTTTTATGCTTGGCCTTAGCTGACTTGATTAGTTCAAAAGATTTATAAGGTTAACATGAAGTCAAGGTTGTAAAATAAAGACAAAACATACCCAGTCAACCTCTATTTCTAAAGCTCTAAGTGCTTCCACAGCCCTGGACTTGGGGCCAGGACGGCTGCCCAGTGGGGACGCGCCAGCCTCGTCGCAGCATCACTATGGAAATGCCTGCCTTAGGTTGCCAGGGTTGCCACGAGAAAGGGCTGCAGACTGGGCGGCTTACACAAGAGAAATTTTATTTTCTCACAACTCCGGAGGCTGGGAGTCCAAGATCAGGTGTCCCTCTGAGGCCTCTCTTCTTTGCTGGTGGATGGGTATCCTCGCCCTGTGTCTGTGTCCTGACCCCTCCTTCTTGTAAGAACAGTGATCATGTTGGATTGTGCCTGCATGCGAAATCGCTTCAGTCCTTTCCGATTATGTGACCCCATGGACTGTAGCCACCAGGCTTCTCCATGGGATCATCCAGGCAAGGACACTGGAGTGCGTGCCATGCCCTCCTCCAGGAGATCTTCCCACCCCGGGGATCGAATTCACACCTCTCACAACTCCTGCATTGCAGGCGGATTCCTTTCCACTGAGGCACTGGGAAAGCCCCTTGTTGGATTAGAATCCACTCATATCCTTATTTTATCTTAAGTACCTCTTTAAATATCCTCTCTTCAAATGCAGCCACATTCTGAGGGGCTGGGGCTGAGGCTTCAGCATGTGAATTTGCGGGGGACACAAAACAGTGTCTTAGCGGACTGAGTGTTGGGAGGGTTAAATGAAATAAGGTTTGTGAAAGATACTGGAAGACCACAAAGCATGAAGCGGTATTTGTTTATTGTTTGATCATAAAAGTGAAAGTGAAGTTGCTCAGTCATGTCCGACTCTTTACAACCCCATGGACTGTAGCCCACCAGGCTCCTCCGCCCATGGAATTCTCCAGGCAAGAGTACTGGAATGGGTTGCTACTCCCTTCCCCAGGGGATATTCCCAGTCCAGGGATCAAACCCAGATCTCCTGCATTGCAGGCAGATTCTTTACCATTTGAGCCACCGGGGAAGCCTGGTTTGATTACAGTGCATCTTTTAATCCACTAGAATTTAGTTATGTGCTTCCAACACATTCAGCAAGGGGCTTCCCTGGTAGAGAGAATCTGCCTGCAGTGTGGGAAACCTGGGTTCAATCCCTGGGTTGGGAAGATCCCCTGGAGAAGGGAATGGCTACCCACCCCAGTATTCTGGCCTAAGAAGTCCATGGATTCTGTAGTCCATGGAATCACAAAACGTCAGACATGACTGAGCGACTTTCACTCAATACATTCAGTGCTGAGGAAGCTGCTCTCAGAGTCCTTACATTTTAAGACTCCTTCATCTTAAAGAGAAATCAAAATGCTGCTAAGTCGCTTCAGTCGTGTCCGACTCTGTGTGACCCCATAGACAGCAGTCCACCAGGCTCCGCTGTCCCTGGGATTCTCCAAGCAAGAACACTGGAGTGAGTTGCCATTTCCTTCTCCAATGCATCACAGTGAAAAGTGAAAGTGAAGTCACTCAGCCGTGTCTGACTCTTGGTGACCCCATGGACTGCAGCCTACCAAGTTCCTCCATCCATGGGATTTTCCAGGCAAAAGTACTGGAGTGGGGTGCCATTGCCTTCCCTAGAAATCAAAATGAACACATACTAAATGAAAAGCAGGGTATGTATGATCAGTCCAAAGAAGGGGCTCTCATGAGGCCAGCTGGGTGGTGTCTGAACAGTGTTTTGAAGGAGAATTAGGATGGTCTAAGAGAAGACTCTGCACACGGACATCACTAGATGGCCAATACCGGAATCAGACTGATCATATTCTTTGCAGCCAAAGATGGAGAAGCTCTATACAGTCAGCAAAAACAAGACCAGNAGCTTTCTCAAGAGGCAGGCCAGGTGGTCTGGTATTCCCATCTCTTTCAGAATTTTCCACAGTTTATTGTGATCCACACAGTCAAAGGCTTTGGCATAGTCAATAAAGCAGAAATAGATATTTTTCTGGAACTCTTTCTTTTTCCATGATCCAGCAGATATTGGCAATTTGATCTCTGGTTCCTCTGCTTTTTCTAAAACTAGCTTGAACATCTGGAAGTTCACAGTTCACATATTGCTGAAGCCTGGCTTGGAGAATTTTGAGCATTACTTTACTAGCGTGTGAGATGAGTGCAATTGTGCAGTAGTTTGAGCATTCTTTGGCATTGCCTTTCTTTGGGATTGGAATGAAAACTGACCTTTTCCAGTCCTGTTGCCACTGCTGAGTTTTCCAAATAATAATATAGGTATAAATGTATATTTTTATATAATCTAGATGAATAGATGAAGAGAGAGAGATGCATATCTTATTCTAATCTTTAAATTTTTAATCAAGGTTATCTGGGCAGGTCAAAATAACACTTTTTTCCATCTATGAATTTCTAGAAGTTATTGATTTCTTGTCACTTATGGGTTCCTATATCTGTGTCTATTGTGACATAGGCAGAGGAAACTTGTGTTTATATCCCAGTGCAGTAACTACTACTGCTGCCATATGGCTCCCCATTATGGAACATGAGTGAAAGTAACTTGGCTAAATGGAAAAAAATTGATCTGTGTAACATCAAGCAGTCTAAAATTGGACAGCAAACAGTCTTACTATGGCTTGTCCATTGTCTAAGAGATCTTTGGGCAACACCAGCTGCTCTATTCTTGAGAATTTGTGGCAAAGGTGGAATGGTTCAGTGTGGGGTTAACTAAAAATCCAATGGAGTTATTATTTTAAGTGCATTTCCTTATGATGATGGGGGGAGGGGGAGTGAGGCTGTTCCTCGAGCACAAGGTAGCTCATTTTCCAGGTAACCCAGAGTGAGTGCTCAGGGTCAAGTTAGACAAATCCATTTATTGAATCACTACTGTGAATCTGCTTCTTCTGCCAATCACACTCAACATTTCCATTGATATAAAAAAATTGGACAATTTTGTTTCCTCTTTATTTTCCCCTTAGAAACTGACCTACTTAAATGGTGACTGCCACTAATGTCAGTCTAAGATATCAGATTTTTGATAAGACTAGTAGGTCATGCCATTTCATTCAGAGTTTTCTCTCTGTGGGTGTATGCAATTGTTTTGAATGACATGGTAAGGATGTTTTTCAACCCTAAGAAATTAAGAGATCAAATGAAAAGTATGTTGTTGTCGGCAAAAATTGTATATTGGAAAGTGTTACTGCTGAAAAATAACTCAGATAGATATAAGAATCTTTTTTGGAATTACATGATTACAGAAGGTCTAATTTAGTTACATTGAAATGAGCCAAACAAGTTTATATAATTTATGTAGTATTTTTTCCTTGTAAGAGGTCTCATAAACATTTCACATTCATAGTATCCAAGATATAGTTATTCTTCGTCTCCCCTGATTAAAAAAAAAAAAAAAAACTCCATTTGAGATGGAATATTTGGAAATGTAGTTTAAGCAAAATTAGATATACTTAGCAGTTCATTCACACTCATATAACTAACAATGCAGTCTAGAAGTAAGCAAAGACAAACAGTGTTCATATACACTTCCAAAGACTAAAAGATACACTATGGAATAAAAGAAAGCTTGAAACAAAACAGTAAAATCTGCAGAGATACTAAATAATTTTTAAACATATCTGTGAAAATTAGCACAGCTGTTTCAAACTGAATTTTATAAAAATATAGGAAGTACCACTAACATACATTCATAAATTATCTATCTGAATTTGGATTATTTGAATTTGAATTATCTGGCAATTAAAACATAAAACAATAAAAAATTGTGTCATAATTGAGGATAAAGATTATGAATAGTGTTTATTGTTAGTATCAATGTGTGTATATGCATATGTGTGAAAACAAATTATATTTTAATCTTTATTACATCTTAGTAAATACAAACAAATATTCAAGGTAAAGTCAAATAAGGTGTATACAAATTTGCAATACACATAATCAAATGTTAAGGATTTCAGCCAAACAAAGATATAAATTGTGGAGTGTACTTAGGATATTGCTAATTAATTTTCAGCTCCTGAAGGAGAACAAGGGAAGAAATGTGCCAATTGGGACGGGAAACTGGACACAAAAAAATGGAAGAAAAATATAAAAACAGAACCATTCTCTTCACTCTGTTTTCCATAAATTGAGCTGAAAAAGAGCCAGATTCAGTTCAGCTCAGTCGCTCAGTCGTGTCCGACTATTGTGACCCCATGAATCGCAGCACACCAGGCCTCCCTGTCCATCACCAACTCCCGGAGTTCACTCACACTCACGTCCATCGAGTCCATGATGCTATCCAGACATCTCATCCTCAGTCGTCCCCTTCTCCTCCTGCCCTCAATCCCTCCCAGCAACAGAGTCTTTTCCAATGAGTCAACTCTTCGCATGAGATGGCCAAAGTACTGGAGTTTTAGCTTCAGCATCATTCCTTCCAAAGAAACCCCAGGGCTGATCTCNGGGAGATAGGACAGGTGTGCCCGGTGCCACTCGCCAGCAGTGCAGAGGGCCCTGCTCGTCTGCTGGCATTTTCAGCGGCTTCTGTCTTTCCAGCGCAGTGGAGGTTGACTTAAATCCCAAGTTCCCTGTGCCTTGGGACCTGTCCCCTTGCACCTGGAAATGTGCAGTCCCTGGCGGGGCACACGTCTGCCTTCCCACCAGCCGTCCTGCAGGTGCCACCTCCAGGGAAGACAGTCTCGCTCTGCCCGCGGCCTGGGTGGGATGGGGTCCGTCCTCACCAGGGCAGGGTTGCGATACCAACGGGAAACCTTCGGAGGAGACCTTTGCGGAGCTCTTCAGCAGCGTCGGAACATTGGGACATTTCACTGCTAGATGTGGAGAAAAGGAATCTCTGAAAGTTAGAAGATACAGTTTAAAATTAGATCGGGAGGTTGGGGAAGCGCAGCAGCCATCAGGCTCCTGCTGAGATCGCATGTTNCTTTGCGGAGCTCTTCAGCAGCGTCGGAACATTGGGACATTTCACTGCTAGATGTGGAGAAAAGGAATCTCTGAAAGTTAGAAGATACAGTTTAAAATTAGATCGGGAGGTTGGGGAAGCGCAGCAGCCATCAGGCTCCTGCTGAGATCGCATGTTTCTGGCGGTTAGCAGCTGTGCGTGTGTGTGTCAGATGTGGCGCTCAGCGTCAGGGACTTAACTAAGGACTGTGGCAGCACAGAGCGGCATCCAGACTCGGCGTCCCCTGAAAACTGGAGCTGGCAGTGTGGCACGCCGCGTGCCCGCTCAGGTGGGCTCATGCGGGTCTCCAGCCAGACGCAGATCAGAAAGCTGGACGCAGCGTCTGGTGGCCGGGGAGGGCGCTCCCGGGGCCTCTCGGTGGCTGGCGGGCAGGTGCCGGCCCTCTGGGTGGCGCCTGCCTCAGGCCAGCTGGGCCCTCACCTGCCTCTCCGCCTGCCCCAGGCGTGCCCGTCAGATGCCGCCCTCGGGAGCACCTCGGTTCGCCCTGTTGCTGATGGCAGGCAGGCTGTCGGGTTCAGGCGGGCTGCTACTGCTGAGGGGAAGCAATGCACGCCTGCAGGTTACGTTCTAACGGCAGTGGTGGTGTAGTCGCTCAGTCGTGTCTGACTCTTGCGACCCCATGAACAGAAGAGCCTGGCAGGCTGTAGTCCGTGGGATTCTCCAGGCAAGAATACCGGAGTGGGCAGCCTGTCCCTTCTCGGGGGAACTTCCTGACCCAGGGTCTCCTGCATCACAGGCGGTTGCCTCACTGACTGAGCTACAAGGGAGGCCCGTTCTCATGGTCCCCGAGGCTGTAAAGCGGTAGTGACCCCCGGAAGCCCCCAGCCCCCCCACTCCTGCCTGCTTCTCTGCAGGGTCAGCGTCCCAAGTGC
>SJYV01044218.1:0-10267 GCA_006410875.1 Neotragus pygmaeus
GGGAGGAAGGGAGAGTTGGGTACAGTGGGAGGGAGAGGGGGGTTGAGGGAAGGGAGGGGGCAGAGCCCGCCCATGGGCCTCAGCTTCAAGCCCCCCCCACCCCGCAACAGGCAAACCCTGCAGGTATCCCTAAAGTGCTGCATCAGGGATATCCCTAAAATGCTGCGTCAGACGTGCTGCTGCACGTCTCCTTCGGTTTCAAGGCGAGACACCTTTCCCTCAGTTTCCCTTGGCGGCTGTCTGAAGGTCAGATCCTCTAAGCCAGCAGTAGGGACCTACCCACACAACCGCTTTCTCCACCAGACTCGACCGTGTCTGTGTGTACACGCATGCCCGGTATATCGGCAAAGGCCAGTCATCTCCCTGTCTCTCTCTGACCCTTCCAGTATGGGGTGACTGAGCTCACCCTGCCACCAGCATCCTCCCGTCACCCACAGACATATAGACGTTCTTCACTTGCAAACCCGTTCCTGACTTCATAGACCTGATGGTTTCAAAGTCCATACGAACCTCTGCCTTTTCCCATGTGCACCCCTGTGGTGGGTTTCGAAACCTGGGTGGCCAAAGAATACACTGCCCAAGACGGTTGGGGGTGTGCTGCTCTGGTTCTTTCGTTTCTCTTCAACTCTCTTTTCTTCCTGTTCAAAGCGAAACGAGAAGTGCCTCTCATCGTCCATCCCCTGTGTTGCTTCACGCGGCCTTCTTCCTTCTCTGTCTGCTCTGGCCTCCTGATTCCCTCCTCCTCCTCCTGCTCCCCGGCCTCTGTCTCTTTGAGAAAGCACACAGTCTTTCCGTGTGCCATTCTTGGCACAGCTCAGGGCTCTGCTCTGTCCAGAACGTCCATGCTTCCTTCCATGGCTTAGGGGAACCTCCTTCCCAACAGTAGGGGGTACACAGTCCCCTTTGGCGGGTATCTCCAGGGCACTTGGTCTGGGAGGCTGCCTGGGGAGGTGTGGGCCTCAGGCTGCACATGAGAAAAGCCCCAATTGGTGTCAGCTGCCGTTCAAGACGCTGGCCCTTCACGACTCTGGCCAGAGCCTTGAGCTCCAGGCAACTCAAAGCCCTCGGGAGAGGGGGGGCCATGGCTGGTCTGGGAACTGCTGTAGGGAAAGGACGCCAAGAGAGCAGGGAGGAGTGGGGGAGGGGCGTGGGACACGGAGGCAAAGAAAGCGAGGGATCTAGGTGGAGGCACTGTAGAGAGGGTCCAGTGTCCCGAAATGCCTAGGAGGAGCCAGTGGGGGGCAATTGAGGCCAAGGGACCTGTGGAATGTGAAAAGGCGGGAAACCCCAGAGCGGTTTGGAAGGCAAGGCAGGCTGGGAAAGGGGGCGTGGGCAGCCATTTAAACGGGACCTAGGGGAGTTCCTGGGCAGTTAGCTCTCTTGGCACTGCTGAGGGACCCTGAGCCCGGGGTGTATCTCACACCCCAGACCCCCAACCCCTCGGTGTGGGAGGGCCAGAAACCAAAGCCCCCGAACTGCTCAGCCACCCTGAAGCGGACCTCGGGGGGTCTGGGTCATGGGCCTTGCCCGTGAAAGCCCATTCCCTCCGAGGGACTGCATCCAGCGATTCTGCTTGGAATGAGGCCAGGGGCTTCCCCTCCATATACACAGGCAAACCCTGTTTACGTAAATAAGGGTGGAGCCGCCTCCCACTCTCCAAAGTTCTGAGCTGCTGGGTCCCTGCCCACTAGGACAGCAGTCTGCAGCGTCCCTGTGGCTCTCCCACCATGGCTTCGTCCGGCTCCTCCAGCACCTCAAGCGGTATTTTTGCCCTCGGGTTGGATCACGTCTCAGGGGATTTTGCAGATCGCCCGGCCAAAGGTGTCAGGGCAAAGGTTTCAAGAACGGTGGGGACCAATCGGCCGGGCCCACGGTTCCCAGGCGTCAGGTGTGCACAAAGGGGCATCTTTGATTTCGTCTTGCTCCTTTGGCACACACATGGCTTCTCCGTTCTCTTTTTCTTGGAGGATGGTGTTGTGAGAGGAGTCGTGGTGTGGGGGACTGGGCAGCGATGGGGAGCGCTGTGCTGGGATGGGGCCCTTCATCCTCACATCTTCCTGTGGGAATGGGAGTCGGGGAGCTCTGTGTGTTCACTGCCTTCAGTGGCTACCTCTCAACAATGACCTAGCGCCTTCTGCCTTCCCACAGGCCTTGCGGGTTTGGGCTTCGTTTCAGCTTCCTTCCCTTTCCTTTGCTTTTCTGCCAGTGATGGCAAACAAGACGCTTGCTCGTGTCAGCCCTGGGAAGCCAGGCTCCCTCCCACCGGCATCATGATGGAGGGAAATCTGGGAGCAGCCCCATTGAGACTATTCCCCGGCATCTCCCCCAGACGGGTAGACACATGCGACGGGATAGTGTTGTGGTCTCCCGTGGGCAGGCTTTCTTGCCGCCTTTGTTTTGGGGCTGGGTTTTGTTTCCTTTCTGCTTGCTGGTGATTCTTTCATTCCAGCGTGGGGTGGGGGNCCCAGGGCTGATCTCCTTTAGAATGGACTGGTTGGATCTCCTTGCAGTCCAAGGGACTCTCAAGAGTCTCGATTACCAAATGTCTCCAAACAAGGAACAGACGTGCCAGACAGAACTTTTCCTGCCAACTATCAGTGGCAGGCATATTGACCCATTTCTGCTTTGGAGGATCATTGTGCTCTCATCTCTAAATTTTTCCATTTGACAAGCTGCTTTACATGATTTATTTCTACATTTTCATTGTGAATTATATTTACGCAGGACTACCATACATGCGAAGCGTTGACTCATTGGAAAAGACTCTGATGCTGGGAGGGTTTCGGGGCTGGACAAGAAGGGGACGACAGAGGATGAGATGGCTGGATGGCATCACTGACTTGATGGACATGAGTTTGGGTGAACTCCAGGAGTTGGTGATGGACAGGGAGGCCTGGCGTGCTGCGATTCATAGGGTCGCAAAGAGTCGGACATGACTGAGTGACTGAACTGAAATGAGCTGAACCATACATTTAGGGCTTCCCTTGGGGTCCAGCTGGTAAAGAATCCACCTGCAATGCAGAAGATCTGGGTTTGATCCCTGGGTTGGGAAGATCCCCTGGAGAAGGGAAGGGCTACCTGCTCCAGTATTCTGGTCTGGAGAATTCCATAGACTAAAGGGGTCGCAAAAAATTGGACATGACTGAGCAACTTTCACTGTCACCACACGTTTAGGACTTCCCAGGTGGTGCTAGTGGTAAAGAACCTGCCAGAAATGCAGGAGACATGAGATATGGATTCAATATCTGGGTTGGGAAGATCCCCTAGAGGAAGGCATGGCAACCCACTTCAGTATTCTTGCCTGGAGATTCCCATGGACAGAGGAGCCTAGTGGGTTATGGGATTGCAATGAATTGGACAGGACTGAAGTGACTTAGCATGCATACATGCACCTTACATTTAGGCAGATCTACCGACACAGACCAGTTCTCACCATAAAGCTCCTTGCCTCAACTCATTTTGTACTTAGACCAACATCACACTTATTTATTGATCTATTTAACAGATATTTACTGAGAAAGTACCATGCACTGAATTAAATATTTAAGTACGGTAGTGTATTTCTCATGCTACTAACTTGTTTAACAGATATTAGAAAACATTTACCCACAATAAGCCAGTCTGGTGGAAATTTCATCAAGGAAGAGTTGCCCATAAGACTCTTACTCCTAGGACTTCCCTGCCACTTCAGTGGTTAAGACTCTCAGCTCCCAATGCAGGGGGCTCCAGGCTTGATCCCTGGTCAGGAAACTAGATCCTGCATGCCACAGCAAAGATCCTGCGTGCTGCAACTGAGACCCAGTGCAGCCAAATAAATGTAAAAAGAAAAGAAAAAGACTTACTACTTTTAGTGATGTTAGTATCTGGTGTTGGCCCCCGAAAGAGTAACGATGTATGGGGTTACAGCCTGAAGTTACCTACTTTTCATTGCCACAAAACTGGGCATATTGTTTGTGGCAAATAGCCCCAACTCAGTTTATCAGATATTTATTGAAAATCTACCAAATATTTATTAAGCATCGTCTGTGTAGAAGGCATGATACCTTTCCAAGTTGCCACAGGAAAGAACTGTTACTGATGTTTTACTACAGACAAGTGTAGGTCAGGCCACTGAGGTCTGAGCTAAAGCATTCCAATTTCCTGGGAAGCCATACCTGCCTTGACCATGCCTGGATGATTTGGTGGGGGTAGGGGTGCTGAGTTCCCTGTGAATAAATGCATTGTTTATTATATCCAGGTTTCACCCTGTGTAGAATAAAGAAATGGAGGCTTTTTTTTTTTTTTAATGAAAGGAGTTATTCACTTACTAATGGTCCAACGAGATTTGGGGAATGTCTACTTTCTGACTCCTTTCTGGTGGAAAGTCAAGAAAATATATGTGGGATGATTACAGTTTGAATTAATATTCAGATACACTTCAGGGCCTTCTTCCCATCCGTTCCCCCCTGTCCCATGCCCCTCCTCTAAGAGCCCACTAGTTGTTCAGTGAAATGGGAAATGGTGCGCCTCTGCTCTGCTGGCCCTCTTCGGAGGTCAGGATCTACTCAGTGGTTTTGACCCATTTCTCAGTTTTTGATGATTGCAACAGCTTTTGTTTGGCGTCCAGAGTTTCCAGCCCCCTCCCCACCCCCGCGCCCCCAGAACTCTGAATAAGTAATACAACCTANGTCCAGACTGTGGTATCCAGGTATTTTGTCAAACATTATAATGGATATTTCTGTGAAGGCATTGTGGGGATTATCTTAATATTTATTTAGCTGCATGGGGTCTTAGTTGCAGCATGTGAGGTTGTTCAGGAGATGTGTATAAGAGACAGAAGTAATACAACTCAACTGTGGGGCATGTGGCCAATGCTGAGCTGGGGAGGGAGGGGTGGAATTGTGGGGATGTGGCCAGGAGGAAATAGGAGCAAATTCCTCCGAAACGATCTGACAGGAAATGACAGAGCATCGGCCGGCTACCACCCCACTCGCAGAGGGAGCGAGCCTCCGAGAGGGGAGAAGGCCTTCCTAATCACAGAGCAGTGCCAGAGCGCAGTAGGTGAGGATGATGAAATAATAAAGCATTTCCCGTGTGTGTTTTTCATTAGGCCTGTTTTGTTTTTCTTCCAAGTGCTGGGGAAACAGAACAGAAGCCCGCTTCCAGCGGCACCACAGCGGCCGCCTCCCGTGGGAACAGCAGCTGAGCACAGAGGAGGGCAGCCCTGGGTGGAACTGGTGCTAACACCTTCCTAATGGAAATAGTGATTTGCAAAGCTCTCTTTATACCCTTTGATACATAATTAGTTGCCCAAAGAGCAAAAGATTAAAAAAAAAGCTCCCCCAGCTTTTTGGAAATTTGGCAAAACATTAGCTGCTCCCTTCTGAGAGCCAAATAGGGTAGAGGTCTTTGTAAGGACCTGGTTTGGCTGGTCCAGACTGGCCCCTGAATCACTCAACACTTATTACATAGAAATTAACTGGCTCGATGTCAATTAGAGAGAATTTGTTAGCAGAGATACCCAACGGGACCTCTTTCTTACCTAATTTGGTAGTTTCTGTAAGAAAATATTGAAATACCTTTCATCCAAGCTAACTGAGTGTTAGACAACACAAGTTGTGTCAGCCTCCTTTGTGGGATGTGTGTGTGTGTGTGTGTGTGTGTGTGTGTGTGTGTGTGTTCAGGGCCAGGGCTGAGTATCAATTTTTACCCATCTCACAGAGAAGATAATTAAGAGGATGCTCAAAAGGAGGCTGGCTGGAAAATTCTCTCTAGCCCTAAGAAATAACCAATCCAAAATGCCTGTTGTTAAATGGGTCATAAAGGCCCTGGTAAATCAATATTTTACTTCTGTTTCAGGAATGGTGGCTGCTACGTGCAGTTTTAGATCAATCTGCTATAGTCATGCTGCCTTGAGACCCAAATAATTCCTCTGTTAACTCTGGACACTCCGAAGGTAGAAATCTCACTTGTCCATCTTTTTAGAAAATAGTTCTACTTGCCCCCTCTCTTCCACCCCATCCCTGGACAACTCATGTAAAATCAACTGTGAGATAAATAAAATAAGGAGTCATTTTATTAAAGATCTAGGAAAAGTGCTCAGGTGATCTGAAAATGTAATTAAACCTCTAAATAAGCGGATTACTGGCTGAAAAGTGAGATTGATAGATGAACCCCTTCAGCTGAAAAGGATTGCTTAATGGACTGAACAATAATCTTGGATTCTCTCCACCTTGGAATCACAGGTCCAGAGTCGGGCAGGCTCCACGCCACCACTTTCCCTCCTAAGACAAATGAAGCTCCATGAAGCTGCTATGAGGAGAGCCCAGAGGGGAGATCCCAGGCCGCATGTGGACGCACAGATGTGCCACTCACCTCGTAAAAATAGCCAAAGACACCCAGAGCACTGTTTCTGGGGGCTCCTCCTGGCTTATCATCCAAAAGGCCTGAAGACCTTGGTAGTTCCAAAAGGTTAAATTTACTTCTGACTTTTTGAAAAGGAGATATTAATGGCAAAATGAAGAGCTGAAAATGAAGTTAAAAGCTTTGGTAGGACAAAATAAGCTAAAATAATGAAGAATTACCTCCTGTAATTGTACTTCTACCATCAAGAGGGAGAGAGAGAGAATTCTTTCTTCCTCACTGACAAACAGGACAAACTTTCTGACTCCTTTCATTCTGAAGGCGGTCTTGGTGTGAAATTTTGGTAACATAAAATTTGTCCTCAATTCTATGAAGTTGATATATTCCAAGTTTAAATATTTGGAATATTTTGGATTTATCCTCTTGGTTTTCGCTTTGTTTAATTTATAAGCTGAAATTAAAGCAGCCGTTCTTTGTAGAACTTCGTAACATTTCCAGAAACCGCCAGAGTCGAAACATAATATCTTTTGTTTGATAGTGATAGGAGTTCCGTAACCTACATGAGCCATTCAGTTTATCATAAGATAGCAGCAGTCCTGACTCTGGAGCAGATGGACAAACATGAAGCTATGTCAGTTTGCCGCTATTGGTCATCTAGGTCTCTTTGCTGTCAGGACTAAAGATCAGTCTTAAAGCTAACGTCTCACTGGTAAACTAACTCTCGGTATGATTCAGTCCACAGCATTTACTGTCAGCCCAGAGACAGTAGCCTAGTGGATACCCCTTGATGAAACCCAAGTTCCTAACTTAGTTTTGCAGAACAAATCATCACTGTCTTTCAAACTATGAAACGTAGAATTCTGTCCTCTTCTCACTTTTGGAAGAGGGCAAGGGTAGAGTCCTTATTCCTGTCTAAATCCATGAGGGAGTCCATGACCACTCATGGAGTTTAGCTAGTGAATAAATTGCACTTTACTTCTTGGTGATGATACATGTTGTGGGGAAAAAAAAAAAAAACCTAAAACCTACAGGTCATTTTACAATCACAGATTCAACCTAGGATAGAGTAAAGGATTACTTTGATGTTAAAGTCGATTTATCCTCCTGGAGCTCATCATCAAGTAAATTAGTATTTCCCAGAGCACCCCAGTCTCTTTGGATTGAAGTAATTCACCAATTCATTTGATTCCCCAGATACTCATTTGTTTTCATTTTGGTTCCATATTTTTTTTTTCTTATTTCCTTATGAACTCTGGAAGAATGACTTAACATATGATCAATTTCCAGACTGAGTACTTCCCTGGTGGTTCAGATGGTAAGGAACCTGCCTGCAGTACAGGAGATCTGGGTTCAGTCCCTGAGTCAGGAAGATCCCCTGGAGAAGGGAATGGCAACCTACTCCAGAATTCTAGCCTGAAGAATGCCATGGACAGAGGAGCCTGGTGGGCTACAGTTCAAGGAGTCACAAAGAGTCAGACATGACTGAGCGACTAACACTTTCACCTTCACAGGAGTCAGTGGTCTTAACTTAAGTAAGTATCCCAGACCATGCATGGAATATACCTTTCTCACTGATATTTGTCCCAGGGTAAACCCATCAGCACTGGGGGGGTAAGGTTACTTAAAAAAAAAAAAAAAAGACCTGAAGAGATCAAGAACTGGACAAATGAGCTTCCTTGTTTTCCTATGAATTTGTTTCATTTCCAGTCAAAATGAAGCCTTTCGAGTGAATGGGCTGTCTGGTTACTGTAGAGATCTTTTACAGTATTACTTAGTTAAATGCATATAACCATAGAAAATTGGCCAGATTCAACTGAAATCTGGAAAAAGAATAATTCCTTATACTTTCACTTTCTTAAACTGTTCTTTTTTTCTCACTGTGCCTGCCAGCTTGCAGGATCTTAGTTTCCTGACAGACTGGACCCAGGCTGTTGGCAGTGCAAACCCAGAGTCCAAACCACTAGACCACTAGACTGCCAGGAAATTCCCCTTTTTAATATTAATTTTCTAAAATTTAGTAGATAATGAACTCAATAATGTGAGCACGTGAACAACATGACAGTTTGGTGCTTAACAATTACATGCTGTTCTCTTAAAGGGGTGTTTACACATGAAGTAGCATGTGTGGAAGGGTGCAGTTAGACTCAGAGTTTAGCTGAAATCTTCAATTATCTCTACGACATAAGGTTTATGTGTCAACTTGCTTGACTTTTCAAGAGCCTGAGAGGTGAAAGAGTATAGTGGTCCAGCCCACAGACCCAGATGCTGGATGGCCTAGGCCCAAGTCCCGGGTCTTCTGCTTATTAGCTGGTGTATCCTTGGAAAGCTCTGTAACCTTTCTATGCTTCAGTTTCCTCATCTATTAAAGAGGATTAATGATAGGGTTAGCACATAAAATTGTTATAAGATTAAAAGAGCTAGTGTAGATCATGAGTTTAGCTTATTTGGCACATAGGAAGTGTGTTTATATAAGCATTAGCTGTTATTGTCACAATCTCAATCTGCTGGGCTCCTAAACTAAGGCCTGCTGTTGGTGGAGTTCAGGAGAGGGTCTCTCCAGCAACCGCGGTTATGGTAGCACCAGGTGAGACTGCTGAATTCTCCTCTTGACTTGAAATCTCTCCTTGCAGTCCTCTCCTCACCGTAGCAGCTCAGTCCAGCTTCCAAACAGTCCTCAGTTCTTTCCTACCTGGCCAAGGTCCTCTCACCTTCTCCCCACTCTCTGCTCTTTTGGTTTCCTGCCAGCACCTTCATGCTCACACATCTGGAGAGCCTGTCTTGGGCTCCCGGTCTGCATCTCTACTGATCATCCCATCCTATCCGTTACTCCTGGGATGAGAGGAGCCTCCTTGGGAAGTTAGAGGGGGAGAAAGGCTGTGGATAATCATACTTTTAATTTTTTATCTCCGTCAGAGTAAATAACTTTCTAAAATACATGAATATGATCCTATGAATCTCTCTAATCTGAAAGCAATGCCAAGAGTCTAGTCATTGGCATACATTGCTGTGGCAAATTTATTTTTTTCAAATATACTATTTGCTGTCAAGCCCACTGGCAGCATGATAGAATCATTACTTTATTGTTATTTGTTGTTTTTAAATTACTATAGCAATCTACATTAAGAAACCTACCGAAGCTTATATTCTTCTTTTTATTGAACCATCAGAAGGGATTGAAATTAATTTCAAATCATTTCTTAAAAAGAATATTCAATGCTTCCTTGTTATCCACTACTTGGTTGACAAAGACAAATTCTGTTTTGAAATATTGTGTGACATTACTTGGTACTGTTTTCCTATCAAGAAAAAGTGCACCTATTTTTCTGTTTAATGAACTAAGATAACTGAAGGCTATAGCACTCGATACATCTTGTAGCTTTTATGATATTGTCCAATTTTCACATGATTCATAATTTACAACTCAAATGGAGAAGGCAGGGGTGGGCATGCACGGAAATTGCAAATCTGTTGGGTAGTACTTTTGAGTGTAGAGACTTGGTAATAATTAAAATGAGAGATTCCAAGCTTTTCCCCAAGTGTGCATCAAACTGGCAGCAAAGACAAGTTTGCTCCACCTCCATCGCTACTGAAGAGAAAAAGCCCACAAAGCCCGCCAAGGCTGGCAAAGTTGGCATTTGCTGCCCTATTCCCACTGCTTCCTTTTAATTCCCATCCTTCTCTACATGACAGCCCAGAGTCCGGCTCCTGCCTCTTCCTTGGTCCTTTCTTTTTTCATAATGGCTGTGATGTTTAGCCACCCGCCAAAAGTTTGTGCCTCCCGCCTTTCACAGTGCCCTGGGAAATGGGTGCCCGGTGTCTACATTCCCCAGCTTCACTTGTATCTGGACAGAGTCTTAGACTAGTTCTTACCAATGATCTGTTTGTGGTAGGTATGTCTATTCTTGGCTAGAGTTGTTGATTTTTT
>SJYV01044221.1:0-16354 GCA_006410875.1 Neotragus pygmaeus
TGATGCTGAAGCTGAAAGTCCAATACTTGGCCACCTAATGTGAAGAGCTGACTAATTTGAAAAGACCCTGATGCTGGGGAAGACTGAGGGCAGGAGAAGAAGGACGACAGAGGATAAGATAGTTGGATGGCATCACCAACTCAATGGACATGGGTTTGAGTGGACTCCAGGAGTTGGTGATGGACAGGGAGGCCTGGCATGCTGCGGTTCATGAGTTGGACATGACTGAGCGACTGAACTGAACTGAACTGATGACAGGGAGAAAAAACCTACTCCAATGTACAGAGGAAGAGGCAGGTGAAAACACCTGGGTGGATTAGAGAGAACAGAGCTTGACTCCAGTTGCATTTATAATCCATGGTGTTAATTAATCCTATGACGATATTACCATAGAGGATAACAAGGCATTTTTCTGATAGTCAATGGACCATTCTGCAATTTTCATTAAAAAAAAATTTTATTGAAGCATAGTGGATTTACGTTTTGTTAGTTTCAGGTGTACAGCAAAGTGATTCAGCTATACATACACACGTATATATATTTTCAGATTCTTTTCCCATAAAGGTTATTGCAGAGCATTGAGTGGAGTTCCCTGTGCTATACAGTAGGTACTTGTTATTTATTTTATACAGAGTAGTATATACATGGTAGAGCTTCCCAGGTGGCTCAGTGATAAAGAGTCTGCCTGCCAATACAGGAGACACAGGAGACTTGGCTTTGATCCCTGGGTTGGGAAGGTCCACTGAAGGAGGAAATGGCAACCCACTCTAGTATTCTTGCATGGAAAATCCCATGGACAGAGGAGCCTGGCAGGCTACAGTCCATAGGGCTTCCAAAGAGTTGGACAGGGCTGAGTGGCTAAAGAGCAACAGTGTATATATATTCATTCAAAATTCTTAGTTTATCCCTCCCCTGCTTTCCCCTTTGGTAACCCTACAAGAATAATAAGACATTTCTCTGACAGTCAATGAGCAGTTCTGCAGTTTTTTAAAAAGCTTTTTTCTCTGGGAGTAAGGGGAGAAGCAGCAGAGTTCTGTGTCTATTTCGATAGTATTAATTTAGCTGGGTTGTTTTGTGGATTTAAAGTCTAGACCATTTGGTTCTTTGCATTTTGGGGGCTGTTCCTCCTCAGAAAATGTGTGTGCTAAGGAGTTATCTATTGACTGATTCCTAAGTCCTCCATCCTCTACTGACATTTTATGTATGAAGAAGAAATAAAATTTACAATCCCTGCCTTTGGGAATTTTATAGCCCTTTGGAGGAGGCTAGATACAATCGTGCCTTCAATTTTACATTCATTCACTCTCTTGTTGTACTAGATGCCTTGTCTGTAATAATAAATTTGATAGGTACATCCTTGTCTTCAGGGAGGTTATAGTCAAAAGAGTTACTTAAGTGATGCAAAACTTCTCTTCTACTTGCCTGCTGCAAATGTCCTACGTCTTTGCTTAAGGCACTTTGTATTTTGCAAATATGGAATAGAATGAAATAAAACAAGGCTTTGTAGTCTTCGGGCTTTATTAATTTTACAAGATGGTTTCAGCACATTTACTAGTATCTGGTGAAGAATTGTGATAATTAAAATTCAGCTGTACTAATTAAAACAAATGAATAAAGTCTTTAATGTTCTTTTCCTCACAATTTTTAATTTCCTTTTTGCTTACTCCTGACTTTGCAGAATTCTGTAATAGTCATTGGGGTTTTTACTGTCATTAGGGAAATTTACGAAGTTATATAGCTCAGGAAGCCTGAAGAAATCCTATAACAGTAATATTTGAATAAATTTTGTTTCCTTTGGGTCAGCTTTTTAAAATCAATGAATTTAAACTGATCGGTATTCTGAAAGTCAAACTTTCATAAGAAATTCTGACCGGTGTTTATTATTTTAATGTTCTAGGGTTAAAACTGAGTCCCTGTAGGCTTTCTCAAGTATCAGGAATTAAAAGCTATATTTGTGATACGAAATCAGCTAAATAAAAGCTGCATAGAAAACAAAATGCTAATATTGGTTTTCTCTGCTTGCCGAGATAATTTTGTTTTGTGCTTTTGTTTATTTGTTTACATTTTTCTACATTCTTAAAATTTAAATTTAGCATATAGGCGACTTAGAAAATTATAATAATAGCAAGTGGGACTGATGCCGAGGCTGAAACTCCAAAACTTTGGCCTCCTGATGTGAAGAACTGACTCATTGGAAAGGACCCTGATGCTGGGAAAGACTGAAGGTGGGAGAAGAAGGGGACAACAGAGAATGAGATGGTTGGATGGCATCATCGACTCCATGGACATGAGTTTGAGCAAGCTCTGGGAGTTGGTGATGGACAAGGAAGCCTGGTGTGCTGCAGTCCATGGGGTCACAAAGAGTTGGACACAACTGGTTGACTGAACTGAACTGAACTGAAATGCCATTAATGGGCTTCCCTGGTGGCTCAGATGGNAGCAAGCTCTGGGAGTTGGTGATGGACAAGGAAGCCTGGTGTGCTGCAGTCCATGGGGTCACAAAGAGTTGGACACAACTGGTTGACTGAACTGAACTGAACTGAAATGCCATTAATGGGCTTCCCTGGTGGCTCAGATGGTAAAAAATCTGCCTGCAACTCTGGAAACCCAGGTTCAGTCTCTGGGTTGGGAAGATCCTCTGGAGAAGGGAATAGGAATGCACGCCAGTATTCTTGCCTAGAGAATTCCATGGACAGAGGAGCCTGATGGGCTACAGTCCATGAGGTCCTAAAGAGTTGGACATGACTGAGTGAGTATCAAATGCTTTTAATGGTTGAGATTTCTGCCACAGATGGGGTTTACCTTTCAAAGGCAGGTGTCAGCTTCCTTTTGAACAATCCTTTCACATTTACAATGGAGGCATCCTTTGGCATATTTTGTTTTATGAATTGATATTTCATTTCTTTCTTTCTTTAGAAAGAAATTTGCCATTTGTTTCTTTAGAACACTAACTCATCAGGTCCTTTCTGAATTAGTTTGATAATTTGATATTGCCGTTAGATAATGGAGTGTTTGGCTTCATGTTTTTAATTTAGTAAAATTAAAATAGAAAATGTAGTGCTTCCTTGTGATTTATTAATAGTATATTAGTAATAATAAGGAATTAGTCACATAAATGGGGGGGTTTTGAGGGAAATCAGATTTCCACCTGTCAATATATTGGGTTGGCCAAANATGTTTTTAATTTAGTAAAATTAAAATAGAAAATGTAGTGCTTCCTTGTGATTTATTAATAGTATATTAGTAATAATAAGGAATTAGTCACATAAATGGGGGGGTTTTGAGGGAAATCAGATTTCCACCTGTCAATATATTGGGTTGGCCAAAGTAACATCTTATGAAAACGCTGAATGAACTTTTTGGCCAACCCAATAATTCCTAACTCCTCTCCCTCCAATAATAGTAGGAACTTGGTAAGTGGTTTCAAATGAAATGAGAGAAAGTGCTCTCTCCTGACTTCATGAGTATGTGATGAGGTTGAAGTCATGAGCTGTGCGCCCAATAACTAGCTTTTGAATCTGAGAGCTGATTTCAGTTTCTTTCACTAGCTGTGTGATCTTTGACAGATTATTTTACCTCTCCGAGTTTCCTAATCCGTGAAACAAGGAAGGTAGTTTTTACCTTTCAAAGTTACTTTGACTAGGTGATATGCACAAAACGTTTACCATGGTACTTGGCGCACATGGCTATTGTTGGAATAGGAGAAAGATACCTGTGGGTGGAAAAAGCCTCATATAATATTCTTGACTACTGAATTTAGGAAAGCCAACCTTTCTCCAGAATAATGATCAACTCTGACAGGAAGTTATGAACTTTTGTAAGAGAAGATGTATTACAAAGCACTGTTGGGGTTTTGAGTCTTGTTAATGACACCAAGTGATCTTCTGAGCATGGAGTGAGTACCATTGCCTACACAGCAATTAACTTCACCCTTCATTAGTAATGTGCCTACAGACATGATTTCTTTCGCTCTTATCTTATCTCACTAGGATGCCATCCAAGAGAACACTTAAATAAAAATCCAGTTGTCATGTCTTGCTGTTAGCTGAGCAAATGTAGGGTAAACACCATTAAGGTTAAATCTGTTACACTAACCTCTGTTGAATGAGTAACAAGAAGGCCAAGAACTCCATCTAAGCTAAGGAACAGTTAATTTTGAATGACAAAATGGAATCTTCTAAATTTAGACCTGGGTTTAATGAGGGGTTTCGGGTATTCTTACCTGAAAGCACAAGAGAAAAACTGAAGTTGTTTCTTCATTTGGGGTCTGTTTATTACTTATAATTATGGTCCCTGTTCAGGATCACAATCAAGGATTTTAAAATATTTTTTTCTTCCCCCCTTTCCTCTTTCATTCTCATCAGGAATTATTTGCTAAGTCACTTCAGCCGTGTCCGACTTGTTGTGACCCTATGGATCATATAGCCACTGGGCTCCCCTGTCCGTGGGATTCTTCAGGCAAGAATACTGGAGTGGGTTGCCATGCCCTCCTCCAGAGAAGGAATTATTTACTGAGCATCTATTATGGCCAAAATACTAAGCTAAATTTTGAAAGCCAAAGGTATAATAGAATTGCTGCTCTTCATACCTATTCTGGCAGTTTAGGTGGCTCAGATAGTACAGAATCTGTCTTTAAAAATGCGGGAGACACAGGTTCAATCCCTCAGTTGGGAAGATCCCCTGGAGAAGGGAATGGCAACCCACTCCAGTATTCTTGCCTGGAGAACTTCATGGATTGAGGAGCCTGTCAGGCTACAGTCCATGGGCTTGCAAAGAGTCGGACACCACTGAGCAACTAACACAGAGACCACAGATTAGCCATAGGAGGAGGTAGGTTTTGATGATGAATATCAGATAAATTTCTATATAAAATATTCTGAGTTGGCAGTTTAGTAGAGACTGAGCCTGTCTTTCTCTCAGACTCTAATAGATGAAAACACTTTATTTATCTTCAATTTTCCCAAATCAAAGCTGGCACTGCTACCTTAATCTACTTTTTTTTTTTTTTTTTAACCAGGCATTAAAATTCTAAGGTGTCATCTGGAATTTGAGAGCCGTGCTCCATTAACACTAATGAGTGATTTGGGTTAAATCTTCATGGATCAGGCTGAACATTTCCCTGTGGGTATTGATTCACCTTTCATTTCACTGGGCATCACACCAGCCTGCACTGAAACTGTTTGCATCATTTAACCTGTAAGGGTGTCCAACAAATCTAAGATTTATGATTTGGAAAGTATCCAACTTGGTCCAGATTGTTACTGAAAATTTTCTGATTTCTTCCTTTCTATTCAGGTCAAATAGAGGCCTGTAAATTTCCAGGCTCTCCTTGTTTCCTGTAGGGCTCAGGTCAAAATTCTTTATAAATGGGCTAATATGACTTCTAAAATGACTGTTCTAACAATAATGGAATCATGTAAATTTACTTCTGCAAGTTGGAAGTTCAAGTTAAACATCTATGACAGACTGTATATTTTTGTCTGTATATTTTGAAATAACCTTCAGATTCACAGATATGTGGGTGGGCAATTTTTAAAAATTCCTGAAAAATGCAAGGAACCTCCAAAAAATCATATTTTTACTTGCTACATAATTCTGAATAGAGTTTATATTAACTGTATCTACTTTGAGTGCAAACTTGATGTCAGGAACTATTGTTGGGATGTGTAATTCGAGGTGAATACGAAGGTGTTAGGCTTCCCTGGTAGCTCAGATGGTAAAGTGTCTGCCTGCAATGCGGGAGGCCAGGGTTTGATCCCTGGGTTGGGAAGATCCCCTAAAGAAGGAAATGGCAACCCACTCCAGTACTCTTGCCTAGAAAATTCCCTGGATGGAGGAGCCTGGTGGGCTACAGTCCATGGGGTCGCAAAGAGTCGGACACAACTGAGCAACTTTGCTTTCTTTCTAAGAAGGTATTAGGTTCTATGATTTTGTCATGAGCCATAACTTTGAGGCCTCAGCCTCCCACCACTAATGAATTTTCCTCTAACACTCCAAGATTTTGAAACTTTGAACTGCTGGCAGTCAAGTGTGGATCTTTGTGCCTGTGTCTCAGTACTTGGGTTTGGGGACCTGGTCCTTGCCAGCATTTTCCTAAAATATTAAACAGTCAGAATAGGTCTGACAAAATATTTAAACAAAATATTAAACAGTCAGAATATTTTCCTAAAATATTTAAACAGTCAGAATAGGTCTGACTGTTAGATGGGGAGCCATTAATACTTGGCAATTTTTCGCTGACACAATGATGCTGAGGACTTTCCAGATGGCTTTTCCCTTTCTCTCTAGAAGAACTATGACTTACTTATTCCCTTTGATGGGGTTTTGATCAAGCAGACGTTCGTCATGACCTTGATCCAGAGTAGGGACAAGACTTGATTGGTTCATCTCTAGTTTGGGGATGACATATGCAATACTCTGTCTTGTATTCCCCAGGACAGGCTCACATGCTTGTCAGAGGTTTGGCTTTCTGATACAAGGATGAGGCTTTAGGAAGGTGGGAGTCATGTATATTAGGATTAGAGTGTTGCCAGGATACATTTTGAGGAAAAACAGAGAAAGAAATATCCAATTGAATTTTTGAAATAACTAAACCAGCTGTGAAGGGAACAGGAATTAGACAGATGAGGGTGTTCTGTTTTCTTTGGGCCTGTGTCTGTAGTATTCTCAAAACTGAAACGTGAAAGCTAAAGACGCTTAGTTGTGTCTGACTCTTTGTGACCCCACGGATTATACAGTCCCTGGAATTCTCTAGGCCAGAATACTGGAGGGGTCTTTCCAACCCAAGGATTGAACCCAGGCCCCCCGCATTACAGGCAGCTTCTTTACCAGCTGAGCCACCAGGGAGGCCCAAGAACACTACGGTGGGTAGCCTATCCCTTCTCCAGGAGAGCTTCCCAACCCAGGAATCAAACCGGAGTGTCCTGCTTTGCAGGTGGATTCTTTACCAACTGAGCTACCGGGGAAGCTCCTGTAGTACTCTCAGGCTAGGCACTCAATGTAAGTTTAGCTTAGGACCAAAATGAGACTTTTGTGCTGTTAAGTTTAAAGGCAAATAATTGTCTCACATCCAACTTTGTTCCCCATCTTTTTCTCTTACACCTCCCACTCAACCTTAAAAAGAGAAAAAGAGGCATTTCCTATGGAGTTTTATAGTGAATGTTACCTCAGCAGTGTTCTCCTTTAGAATAAGGGCAGCAGCAGCTGGGAAATCTCTCTCCTGGGGGAGTGATGGCGGTTCCGTGTCAAGCTCCTTTCCGCCTCACAGTTCTCGTGCTCGGGCTGCTCTTTGACTAAAATCCTCCTCTTTGCCTTCGCTGAGGTTTCTGCTCAGACATGCCCCCTCTTTCGTGTTCTCCCTGACCTCCTCCGTCTGAGCTGGGGTCTCTCTCAGTGTCCCTCAGTCTCCTCTGACTCTGCCCCCTGCTTTCTGCTCCACTGCACTCATCCCTCCTGGGAAACCGCCTCTCCCACGAGAGAGGGAGCTCTCTGAGGGCAGACCCTTCCTACTGCTGTGCAGGGTCAGCTACCACATATAAAGAAAATTTTATTTATTTTTTATTGGGCGGTGGTGGCACGTCTTAGGTAAGGCACGCAGCATCTTTTGTTGCCACGCACGGGCTTTCTCTAGTTGTGACTCTGGGGGGCTCAGCAGTTGTGGCTGGTGGGCCTTGTTGCCCCAAGGCACGTGGGATCTTAGTTTCTTGACCAGGGATGGAACCCATGTCCCCTGCCTTGGAAGGTGGATTCTTAACCACTGAACCACCAGGGAAGTCTCTCAAAAAGTCTTTATGGAATCAGTGTATTCATTTCTTGCCTCAGGCTCTGTGTGTAGCCTCTGAGCTTCTATAAACATGCAGCTCCGTTCGGCCTGTTGCCCTATTCCGAGACGTGCAGCTTTTTGCATTTCTTAAATCAGGATGTGCATCAAAAATAAAGATTTAATAGGTGGTGGTTTCACCATCAAAGCTGAAAGTAAATCGATATACATCTTATAAGTCAGTGTGTCTTAGAATCAAGGACATTGTGGTACACAGAATGTACATGTGTGCTAAGTCACTCACTCATTTGCAACTTCTTGCTATCCTATGAACTGTAGCCCTCCAGGCTCCTCTGACCATGGGATTCTCCAGGCAAGAATACTGGAGTGGGTTGCCATGCCCTCCTTCAGGGGATCTTCCCAACCCAGGGATCAAACCCACACCTCTTATGTCTCCTGCATTGGCAGACAGGTTCTTTATCACTAGTGCCACCTGGGAAGCCCCGGTAGACAGAATGCCCCCCACCAAAGGTATCTGTGTCCCTGATACTTGTAAATATATGTCACCTTACATGGCAAAAGGGACTGTGCAGATGTGATTCAGTTAAGGATTTTAGGATGGCAAGGTTTTCCTGGGGCTTTTCAGACTGCGTGCCTGCGTGCTTTTTGTGACCCAATGGACTATAGCCTGCAGATTGGCCAATGTAATTACAAGCATCTTTATAAGAGAGAAGTAGGAAATTCAAAGTCAGAGAGGAAGATTTTGTGATGGAAGCAGAAGCTGGAGTGATGCCACAGGACGAGGAAGGCGCCCTCTAGAAGCTGGAAATTCAAGGACATGGGATTCTTCCCTAGAGACTCTGGAAGGATCATGACTCTGCCAGTCATTTTAGATGTCCACCTCCAGAACTATATGATAATAAATTTGTATTGTTTTAAACCGTTAAACTTGGTTGATTGGGTACAGCCATATTATTACAAGCAAAAGCATGGATTACGTTCTGGAAATTTAAAGTTTTTATTTAATCTTTCCAACAAGGAAGGGTGAGAGTCAGTGGGTACATGTCCGATATCCCTGCCCCTCAGTGGGAGCATTTGGAGGTATGTTTCATGCAGCCCCCCAGGGGATCCCTTTCACGACTGAGCCCTAATTGCCCTCAGTACTCATTAGCGACCCTCTTGCTGACTTGCCTTACTACCTTGCCTTCAAGCTTCCAGGATTACTTCCAAGATAAACCTTTGGCATCCTAATCCTCACCTCAGGTTCTGCTTTTCGATGAGCCCGAACTGGGATGTCACCCTAGGTCAAGAGACTTGGCTCCAACCATCTTCCCCTCTGTCTTCCTCCTTGCTACCCTCTTTCTTGCCCACCAACAGCCAGCTACAGCAGACATTATTCAGCATCTAATCTGTTCTGAACTCCTGCCTCCCATAGGACGTTTGCACTTCCTCCAACTGCGTGAGTGCTCCTAAACTGGGTTCATTCTGTAGGTTCCCAATCAATATCCCTTCTTTATGGAGTTTCCCTGGTCCTCCAGACTATGAATGTTTTCCCCTAATCCTCCTGCACTTTTCACGCACTGACCACAAATGAAATGAGTTCGTTATTTTATGAGAGGATGATTATCTGTGAGTATCGCATGATGTGGGTGTCAGGTAAGGTTTATGGGAAACTCACAGGCAGAAGGGACAATGTGGTGCGTATGCCCCATCCTCTCAGTGGCTAGCACAGCTGGACAAATCATGGGGAGTGCTGCAAAAGGAGGACCCTGCTGTGTACCATGTATGCATTTATAAGGTAACTGGGGGGAGACAGGGTCAGCTAATGCACACGCGATAGTGGAAGCTTCCTGGACAGAGATAGGTACCAGATCTACCTTACTGTGCCAGAGCTTAGCTTGAAGTCTCATCCTAATTTTCTTCCTTCCTTCCTCTCTCCCTGTCTCCCTCCCTTCCTTGCTTTCTTTTTCTTTCTTTCTTTACTGTTGAAGTATAGCTGTTTTACAATGTTGCATTAGTTTTAGGTGTACAGCAAAGTGATTCATATATATAAAATCTATTCTTTTTCGATTCTTTTCCTTTATAGGTTATTACAAAATGTTGAGTATAGTTCCCTGTGCTATACAGTAGGTCCTTATCATTAATCTATTTTATATATAGTAATATACCAACTCGATGGACATGAGTTTGAGTACGCCCCAGCAATTGGTGATGGACAGGGAAGCCTGGCATGCTGCAGTCCATGGGGTTGCAGAGTCGGACATGACTTAGCAACTGAACTGACTGACTGAATGTATATATGTTAATTCCACACTCCTAATTTTACCTAAGTTTTAAGTGGAGAGCCCCAACAGTTGAAAAAAAAGTTGAGTTCAGGCTTCCAATATATGTATATGTATTTATGTTTATACATGTTTCACTGTCACATTAAATGTCAAATAGTAGCAAAGCTGAATTTCTTTATTGATATAAGCATCACAAAATAAAAATAGACAAAAACAGAAATGAAATTTTAAAAATAGGAAATTGCAAAATGTCTTTGCATGTCCTAATAGATCATTTCATGTGTTTCCTGAGCGAACACACAGTGAGGTGATTACTGAGCTAGAGCAGTGCTTTCCTGAGGGACAGACCCCCTGGGAGCTGGTTAACATGCAGACTCTGATTCATTGGGCCTGGGAGGGGCCTGGAATTCTGCATTTCCCAGCTGATGCCAATGGAATTGTTTTGGGAACCACACTTTGTGTGGCCAGTATCTTGCTATCCAAAATATCCATAAGCCATTGAGATTTAGATGATTGGGTTGAACAGATTGATATGGCATCTTCTGTCATTTTGGAATGATTTGCTCTGTCTCACGTTTTGCTGTTTCCAGATAGACTCAGTGGGATGTGTATGACCTTCACTGCATCGTTGAATGATTGCCCACTGGAAAAAAACAAAAAGTGAAGGGCAACTGGGCANACCCATGTCCCCTGCCTTGGAAGGTGGATTCTTAACCACTGAACCACCAGGGAAGTCTCTCAAAAAGTCTTTATGGAATCAGTGTATTCATTTCTTGCCTCAGGCTCTGTGTGTAGCCTCTGAGCTTCTATAAACATGCAGCTCCGTTCGGCCTGTTGCCCTATTCCGAGACGTGCAGCTTTTTGCATTTCTTAAATCAGGATGTGCATCAAAAATAAAGATTTAATAGGTGGTGGTTTCACCATCAAAGCTGAAAGTAAATCGATATACATCTTATAAGTCAGTGTGTCTTAGAATCAAGGACATTGTGGTACACAGAATGTACATGTGTGCTAAGTCACTCACTCATTTGCAACTTCTTGCTATCCTATGAACTGTAGCCCTCCAGGCTCCTCTGACCATGGGATTCTCCAGGCAAGAATACTGGAGTGGGTTGCCATGCCCTCCTTCAGGGGATCTTCCCAACCCAGGGATCAAACCCACACCTCTTATGTCTCCTGCATTGGCAGACAGGTTCTTTATCACTAGTGCCACCTGGGAAGCCCCGGTAGACAGAATGCCCCCCACCAAAGGTATCTGTGTCCCTGATACTTGTAAATATATGTCACCTTACATGGCAAAAGGGACTGTGCAGATGTGATTCAGTTAAGGATTTTAGGATGGCAAGGTTTTCCTGGGGCTTTTCAGACTGCGTGCCTGCGTGCTTTTTGTGACCCAATGGACTATAGCCTGCAGATTGGCCAATGTAATTACAAGCATCTTTATAAGAGAGAAGTAGGAAATTCAAAGTCAGAGAGGAAGATTTTGTGATGGAAGCAGAAGCTGGAGTGATGCCACAGGACGAGGAAGGCGCCCTCTAGAAGCTGGAAATTCAAGGACATGGGATTCTTCCCTAGAGACTCTGGAAGGATCATGACTCTGCCAGTCATTTTAGATGTCCACCTCCAGAACTATATGATAATAAATTTGTATTGTTTTAAACCGTTAAACTTGGTTGATTGGGTACAGCCATATTATTACAAGCAAAAGCATGGATTACGTTCTGGAAATTTAAAGTTTTTATTTAATCTTTCCAACAAGGAAGGGTGAGAGTCAGTGGGTACATGTCCGATATCCCTGCCCCTCAGTGGGAGCATTTGGAGGTATGTTTCATGCAGCCCCCCAGGGGATCCCTTTCACGACTGAGCCCTAATTGCCCTCAGTACTCATTAGCGACCCTCTTGCTGACTTGCCTTACTACCTTGCCTTCAAGCTTCCAGGATTACTTCCAAGATAAACCTTTGGCATCCTAATCCTCACCTCAGGTTCTGCTTTTCGATGAGCCCAAACTGGGATGTCACCCTAGGTCAAGAGACTTGGCTCCAACCATCTTCCCCTCTGTCTTCCTCCTTGCTACCCTCTTTCTTGCCCACCAACAGCCAGCTACAGCAGACATTATTCAGCATCTAATCTGTTCTGAACTCCTGCCTCCCATAGGACGTTTGCACTTCCTCCAACTGCGTGAGTGCTCCTAAACTGGGTTCATTCTGTAGGTTCCCAATCAATATCCCTTCTTTATGGAGTTTCCCTGGTCCTCCAGACTATGAATGTTTTCCCCTAATCCTCCTGCACTTTTCACGCACTGACCACAAATGAAATGAGTTCGTTATTTTATGAGAGGATGATTATCTGTGAGTATCGCATGATGTGGGTGTCAGGTAAGGTTTATGGGAAACTCACAGGCAGAAGGGACAATGTGGTGCGTATGCCCCATCCTCTCAGTGGCTAGCACAGCTGGACAAATCATGGGGAGTGCTGCAAAAGGAGGACCCTGCTGTGTACCATGTATGCATTTATAAGGTAACTGGGGGGAGACAGGGTCAGCTAATGCACACGCGATAGTGGAAGCTTCCTGGACAGAGATAGGTACCAGATCTACCTTACTGTGCCAGAGCTTAGCTTGAAGTCTCATCCTAATTTTCTTCCTTCCTTCCTCTCTCCCTGTCTCCCTCCCTTCCTTGCTTTCTTTTTCTTTCTTTCTTTACTGTTGAAGTATAGCTGTTTTACAATGTTGCATTAGTTTTAGGTGTACAGCAAAGTGATTCATATATATAAAATCTATTCTTTTTCGATTCTTTTCCTTTATAGGTTATTACAAAATGTTGAGTATAGTTCCCTGTGCTATACAGTAGGTCCTTATCATTAATCTATTTTATATATAGTAATATACCAACTCGATGGACATGAGTTTGAGTACGCCCCAGCAATTGGTGATGGACAGGGAAGCCTGGCATGCTGCAGTCCATGGGGTTGCAGAGTCGGACATGACTTAGCAACTGAACTGACTGACTGAATGTATATATGTTAATTCCACACTCCTAATTTTACCTAAGTTTTAAGTGGAGAGCCCCAACAGTTGAAAAAAAAGTTGAGTTCAGGCTTCCAATATATGTATATGTATTTATGTTTATACATGTTTCACTGTCACATTAAATGTCAAATAGTAGCAAAGCTGAATTTCTTTATTGATATAAGCATCACAAAATAAAAATAGACAAAAACAGAAATGAAATTTTAAAAATAGGAAATTGCAAAATGTCTTTGCATGTCCTAATAGATCATTTCATGTGTTTCCTGAGCGAACACACAGTGAGGTGATTACTGAGCTAGAGCAGTGCTTTCCTGAGGGACAGACCCCCTGGGAGCTGGTTAACATGCAGACTCTGATTCATTGGGCCTGGGAGGGGCCTGGAATTCTGCATTTCCCAGCTGATGCCAATGGAATTGTTTTGGGAACCACACTTTGTGTGGCCAGTATCTTGCTATCCAAAATATCCATAAGCCATTGAGATTTAGATGATTGGGTTGAACAGATTGATATGGCATCTTCTGTCATTTTGGAATGATTTGCTCTGTCTCACGTTTTGCTGTTTCCAGATAGACTCAGTGGGATGTGTATGACCTTCACTGCATCGTTGAATGATTGCCCACTGGAAAAAAACAAAAAGTGAAGGGCAACTGGGCAAGGTAAAAGTTTGTTGACTCTTCATTTCTCTTGGCCTTTAAGATCCAATTATCTGTTTTTCTTCCTCTGAAGGGATAGCCGTGAGCCCCGTGTGCGGGCTCTGTGCCGGGTGCTTTCCACGTGCTGTTTCATTTCAGATCTGACTCTAATGGCAGAAACCAGTCTGAATACAAAGAGATCTGCTGTATGTGTGCATGTGCGTGTGCGTGCGCGTGCGTGTGTGTGTGTGTGTGTGTGTGTGTGTGAAGGGGGAGGGCTCAGCTTTCTCTTCTGACCCTCTCTCTGATCTGTCTTGACGGATGGACCAAACCATTCAAACTCCCTCTGCTCAGGGATGCAGCTGAGGGTTTCCCAGTTAGTGACAGAATCTGAGTGATTTGTAGGCATTTGTGTGCTGATTGTCTTGCCCTCTAGGCATGAACTGTGTTGTATCAGGAGGGCAAGAGGGTTCCAAATAGATTTAATATGCCTTGTATGAGCTTCAACCATCTGCCCGCCAGCTCTCAGTGTGAGCATAATATATGTTTCCAGAATCAAACACAAAGAGTTTGGTTTTTTCCCCTCTTTCTTTTTCCTTTTTTCAGAGGCTTTTAGTTCAGATCATTTGTCTTTTCCTTGTCTTTTGGGTGTAGGCTACCAGGGTCACCCTTTCTACGATTATATTGGCTTTCATTTTGTTTTCTGATTCCTCTGGCATATTTAATTAAATGGGTTTCCCTTTCCTGCTTGCCATGTACCCCCGACAGAAACACATCCTTGAAATTGGTACACATCCATGAAATCTTGTGATGCTTCTATGAGGTGGTTGGAATTGAGCTACAACCATTCCCAGTGAATACAGATTAGACCCTGGACATCTGAAAATTCTTCCCAGGCTAAATCTGAATGCTGTTCTGAATAATGCAACTTGAACCTCCTCTCTTTTCTCAGTGGAAATCGTGTGACTGTTGATGGGCCTGTTCTAGTAGCTATAACTTGTTGTAGGACTCAAGTTATTCCGGTGTTGAGTGTCCTCGCCCTGGAACGTGTCATTATAGGGGTCTTAAGCTCTGAAAGAGATGAAAGTTAAGCCAATCACAGAGTTCTTAACTTCAAATCTCACTTAAGTTACAGGAATTTAGCAGAAGATTCAGGAAACTCTTTACATGAAGGTTGCGTGGTTACACGATTAGAACTCTCCTAGCACCACTCAGCAAGCAACGGCTGGGTAGGGAGGGACTAGGGGAAAGTGAACTTTCAATATTCTCTTGTAAAGGCTCTAGGGCATAGGGGTCAAAATTCTTCAGTTCTGCTTATTTTTATTTAGTCCGCAAAATTGGCATTGTTTGGTATTAGACAGTGTTATGTTTAAAAACTGCTTCCTCTTTAAATGTATTTCACATTCAACTCTCCCTACAGAGGAGGCTAAGAGAGCTCCACCCCTTGTTGCTCTTCTTATCTAATGATGATGGGGTTTAGGGAAAGCACGTAGGCTCTGGAGGACTGCCGGCATGCCTGGCCAGCCTCCATCTCTTTCCAGCTGTGTGACCTTGGGAAGGTAATAAACATCTCCGTGCTGTATTTTTTCTCAGCTGTAAAGTAGGGATTATGATAGTGTTTCATTATGAGTTGATGAAATGATCAAATATAAGAATGCATAATAATCTATGTAAAGTACTGAGCAAGTGCCTGCCACATAGCACCGTGTTGGCTACTGCTACTGTCATTACCGTGGAGATGAAGGATGGAAAAGATTGAAAGCGTGGATTCCCCATAATGACCTGTGCTGTTCAGCTGTGGAAGACGATGTCTGGACACATCTCTGCCCCTGGAGGACTAAGAAGTCGGGGCTTGATGGCAAGGAATGAAGGAAATAGAAATAGTATTTTTTTTAAAGCTTTGGTTTAAGTGTGTGGCTGCCATAGGTGTGTGGTTGGATGGAAACCATTCCTTTCTTCCTTTCAGGCAGGATTAGCCTTGCCCTCTCCTCCTTCTTTTAACCCCCAGGTGTTTAGACTTGGTCTGAACTTGAGTCATTTTTTGTTTTGTTTGTGATGCTGATGGAGCCTTAGGGGGACCTTGTCCAGAACTCACTGAGTGTCTGATGCAAAGCAGATCTGGGCCTCTGTGGGTAGTTAGACCTAAACAACCTTCAGGGGGATGGCATGCTTTGGGCCAGAGCCCAGAACCTGTCCATTCACTGTCCCAGCTATCTTTCCTGTGGACTTTTTATTTTATTTTATTTTTTTTTTTGAGAACAGTTAAATTTATTTATTTATTTATTTTTTTCTACTAAATCACAAGTTCTTTTTTTTTTTTTTTTACACACAAGCTCCCAATCCCGAATCTCCCTCCCACCTCCTACCCCCCAACGTCTCTCTGGATCATCCCCGTACACCAGCCCCAAGCATCCTGCATCCTGTATCAAATAGAGACTGGTGATTCGTTTCTTACATAACAGTATATATGCTTCAGTGCCATTCTCCCAGATCATCCCGCCCTCTCCTACTCCCTCTGAGGCCAAAAGTCCATTGTTTATGTCTGTGTCCTTTTGTTGTCACACATACAGGGTCGTCCTTACTATCATTCTAAATTCCGTATATATGTGTCAGTATGCTGTATTGGTGTTTTTCTTTCTGGCTTACTTC
>SJYV01044223.1:0-14293 GCA_006410875.1 Neotragus pygmaeus
GGAACTCCCAGGTTTGGGGTGGGGAGGGGTGGGAAGCACAGTCCATGGATAACACAGAAGAGGCTTGAGCCTGGGCAGGAAGGGGGCACAGGGGCTCAGGTTTCGGGATCTCAGGGGATAGGGGCTGTAAGTAGGGACCTTTCAGAATAGGGGAAGTGTTGGGGCCACAAGAAAGCAGGAAACACGACTGATTTTTGAGAAACTCACACACCTTGGTGAAGGGAGAGGGTACGCCCCTCTTGAATTAGGGTGTCCCCTTGGAAAGGGCCTAAATGTCTCGAGGAGATAAGGCTGGCTGGGGGTAAGGTGAGGCTATTAGGATCGAATTCTAGAGGCAGAAGCCTAGAGCTGTAGGTAGCGGGAAGAGAGGGGAGAGGAGCAGGGGTACCCCAGAAGAGGGCTTCCCAGCAACTGTGCCCCCTCCAACCCGCCAGCAGCCCAGGCCTGCCCTCTCTTCAGGTGCTGGGACCTGGACGACAGCTCCCCCTACTGGTGGATCATCAAAGGACCCATCGTCCTCTCTGTTGGGGTCAGTGCCCGAGGCCAGTGTCCTCTGCATTATTCAGCCAGTCTCCCTGGGTCCACCGAGCAGCCATACGCAGCAGGAAACACGACTCCAGGCTGGGAGTCAGGACACCCCGGGTTCGAGCCTGACTCCGCCACAGGTGCTCTGTGAGGCCCTCTCTGGACCTCAGTAGTGAAAGTCGCTCAGTCGTGTCCGACTCTTTGTGACCCCATTGACTATACAGTCCATGGAATTCTCCAGGCCAGAATACTGGAGTAGGTAGCCTTTCCCTTCTCCAGGGGATCTTCCCAACCCAGGGATCGAATCCAGGCCTCCCACATCGCAGGCGGATCCTTTACCAGCTGAGCCACAAGGGAAGCCCATGAATAGCCCATTGGAAAAATCAGAGCTCAGCNCTCCAGGCCAGAATACTGGAGTAGGTAGCCTTTCCCTTCTCCAGGGGATCTTCCCAACCCAGGGATCGAATCCAGGCCTCCCACATCGCAGGCGGATCCTTTACCAGCTGAGCCACAAGGGAAGCCCATGAATAGCCCATTGGAAAAATCAGAGCTCAGCCTTCTTCTAACTCAAAATTTTGATGAGTCTGGTGGCCTGGTTGCGGATCACCTGCCATTGCAGTGAGGCCTGGCTGGGGGCGTAGAAGGAGCAGCAGCCGAAACCCCTACCTTGCCCACACTCAAGGCAAGGCAGCCAGGACTGGTTTGCATGGCCTGGGTGAATGCACACATCTTTGTCGATTTTGTAATTATGCAAGTGAAGGCCACATGCTTTTTAGAAGAGCCTGAGAGGTGCTGGAAGCAGGATGAAAGGTATGATCTCCCACTTTTGGCCTGAGACTGGAGGAGGGGGACCCTGAGCCCAGGATCCCCTGAGCACCGTGTTGGACCTCCCAGTCTCCAGGTGACAAGGTCGCTAGCAAGGACTTGCACATCCTGGCCCTCAAAGACCTGAGGTTTCTAGTCCCCAAAGAAGTCCTGCCCCAAGCCATTTGGGTCACTCCTGCCACTTGCCTTCCATCTTCCTGCACCTCCATTTCCAGGTGAACTTTGGGCTTTTTCTCAACATTATCCGTATCCTGCTGAGGAAACTGGAGCCAACTCAGGGCAGCCTCCATGCCCAGCCTCAGTACTGGTAACGTGTGTGTGTGTATGCTTGTGTGCATGTGGGTATGTGTGTATGTGTTTCAGGAAATTCTGGGGACATGACTGGTGCAGGAGTCAAATGGTTCTTTTTTATTCACAATTAGGTGTCCATCATCTTGGTTCCGTGCATCTCCCCAGGTTCCCAGAGAGAGAATAGATCTGGTTCTTGCCCTCCAGTGAAACACAATATAGGAAGAATGGGGGTCCCTATCAGCCAGTTAGCAACCCACATTGTGGGTGATGAGTGAGGAGATCAATTTCTATGGGAGCCTGCAGAAGGAGATCTTTTCTAAATGGATTGTGGGGTTGGAGTACAATCTGGGAGGACTTTCTGGAAGAGGTGTCCTTGAATTAGACTTTGAACGATACATAGACTTGACTGGGATAAATTGAGACCAGAGCACTTGAGAGAGAGAACAGCAGAATCCAGGCCTTGTCTTCTTTTGCAGGCGTCTCTCTAAGTCAACGCTTCTCCTCATTCCGCTGTTTGGAATCCACTATGTCATTTTCAACTTCCTGCCTGATAGTGCTGGCCTGGACATCCGCCTCCCCCTAGAACTGGGACTGGGCTCTTTCCAGGTGAGACCTTCCTTTCCAGGGAAGGTCTCTCCTTCCCTCTGAGTCTTTGGGTAGGAGGGGAGTGCTGCTGTCCACAGGGCTGGTTGATTTCATGGCAGGTGAGGGTGACTAGACTGGTTATTCTTCCTTCCAGATACGCGTTCATCTATTCAACTGTCCCTCTGTTTGTTATTTTATATTCATCTATCTCTTTATTCATTCAACTCTTCCTGAATCTGTCTACCCATCCTTCCATATATCCATCCATCCACTCGATTCAACATTTTGTTGTTGTTTAGTTGCTCAGTCATGTCCAACTCTTTGCGACCCCAAGGACTGCAGCATGCCAGGCCTCCCTGTCCATCACTAACTCCTGGAGCTTGCTCAAACTCATGACCCTTAGGTTGGTGATGCCATCTAATCATCTCACAAATTCAGCATTTACTGAGCACCTATTATGTGCCAGGCTCTGTGCTCAATACTGGGGGATGCATAAATAAATAAAATCAGAGAAACGGGCCATCAGGCCAATAAAGCTATTGAATGCTTGCTACGGCAATTACATATGACAATATGCCTGGCACATAGTAATGTGATGAATATGTCTACTTTGCATTTTTCCAAAGACCTGGCCCAGGTCACAGCCTGTTGGGGGGTGGGGGAAAAGGTAGTAGCAAGACTACAGGCATCTGAGGCCAAGCCAAGGTGATGGGGTCCTTTCTGTTTGACCCCACAGGGCTTCATTGTTGCTATCCTGTACTGCTTCCTCAACCAAGAGGTACGTGACTCAGACTATCCTTATTCTTTAAGCCTTTCCTCCCATGATTCCTAAGCCTGCCTCCCTCCCGTCCAGCCCCTGTAAATCCCACTTCAGGCCATAACTTGAGTCCTGCAATCCTTGTGGAAATCTGTCCTGAGTTTCTGCATCAAGCTTAACCTGAATACTCCCTGTGAACATCTTTTATCCATCCTTCCTCTGGTCTTGGCCAAGCTTACTATCCATTCATCATGAGGTGGAAAAGGCCTCTCAGGGATTAGAAGAGGGATGTAGGGGTGGGGGTTGCTGAAAGGGGTCCCTCTATTCTGTATTCCTAAAATTGAACAATAGAGAGAGTTGGGGGAAGGAGTAAGTCAGATCCTAGAGAGACAGAGAGAAGACACAGAGGAAACAGCAGTCTCAGGTAGACACACAAAGCCTAGGAAACTAGATTCAGGTGACAGACAGAGAAGATGACGGAGAGCAGAGGCAGGGGTGCTGAGAGAGAGCACCTGGAAGAGAGAGACGCAAAAAGAGCAGATCAAACCCGCGAACACACACATGAACAGACAGAATGTCCCCGTCCTGCGACAGTTGCTCAGTCATGTCTGCCTCTTTCCCGNACATGAACTATGAACTTCCAGATGTTCAAGCTGGTTTTAGAAAAGGCAGAGGAACCAGAGATCAAATTTCCAGCATCTGTTGGATCATCAAAAAAGTAAGAGAATTCCAGAAAAATATCTACTACTGCTTCATTGACTACTCAGAAGCCTTTTACTGTGTGGATCACAGCAAACTGTGGAAAATTCTTCAAGACATGGGAATACCAGACCACCTGACCTACCTCCTGGGAAACCTGTATGTAGATCAAGGAACAACACTTAGAACTGGACATGGAACCTCAAACTGGTTCCAAACTGGGAAAATAGTAAGTCAATACTGTATATTGTCACCTTGCTGGTTTAACTTAATGCAGAGTACATCATGTGAAATGCCAGGCTGTATGAAGCACAAGCTGGAATAAGATTGCCAGGAGAAATATCAATAACCTCAGAAATGCAGATGACACCACCCTTATGGCAGAAGAGGAACTGAAGAGCCTCTTGATGAAAGTGAAAGAGGAAAGTGAAGAAGCTGGGTTAAAACATTCAAAAATTGAAGATCATGGCATCTGGTCCCATCACTTCATGGCAAATAGATGGGAAACAATGGAAATAGTGACAGACTTTGTTTTGGGGGGNTGATGAACAGGGAGGCCTGGCGTGCTGCAATTCATGGGGTCGCAAAGAATCGGACACGACTGAGTGACTGAACAGAACTGAACTGAATGAAGAACGAAACATCAGCATAGAAACAAGATTTATTTAATCAGAAATTTTTTTATCAGCCACATTCATTTTCTGGACGGGATGTAATCAGATATTAGTACAGAATGATTGGTAACATGACACCTGCTGAGATAGGGTCATGACTCGAGCTCTGGCTTCTCAGCACTGAAAGACCAGAATCTTGATGGTTACTCAATCTATACTCATCAGATTTATTTCTTTAAATGTTAACTTATGTGGTATAATTTCACAAGAAATTAATTTGCATATGAAAAACCAACACATTGTTCTGCAAACCAGAAGTTTCCATTGAATTCAGCAGCATCTTCTAATGGAAACACTACTATTATGTATGTAAAAATAGACTTCACTGGTAACTAGGATGGTAAAGTGGCTGCCTACAATGCGGGAGACCTGGGTTCAATCCCTGGGTCGGGAAGACCTTCTGAAAAAGGAAATAGCAACCTGCTCAGTATTCTTGCNACCCTGGGATTTCTTTGGAAGGAATGATGCTGAAGCTGAAACTCCAGTACTTTGGCCACCTCATGCGAAGAGTTGACTCATTGGAAAAGACTCTGATGCTGGGAGGGATTGGGGGCAGGAGGAGAAGGGGACGACTGAGGATGAGATGGCTGGATGGCATCACAGACTCGATGGACATGTGTCTGAGTGAACTCCGAGAGATGGTGATGAACAGGGAGGCCTGGCGTGCTGCAATTCATGGGGTCGCAAAGAGTCGGACACGACTGAGTGACTGAACTGAACTGAACTGAACTGAACATCCCTGGTCCACAGCTCAGTGCCTCATCTCAAAAATGTCAAATCAGTGGAGAGTCAACCAACTGGTTACAGGCACAAAGGTCATGTGATGAGGCCATGCTAGCAACATGCCCCTATGTAACAGGGATGCAGGAAAAAAGACACTAAAAACCAACATTCAAATACAAAACAGAGAGGGCACATGTATACAGTTAGCTGAGTCACTGTGCTGGGCAGTAGAAACACAACATTGTAAAGCAACTCTATCCCAATAAAAATTAATTTTAAAAACATTAAAAATATTTTTTTAGAAAGGAAACAAACAAACAAACCAACCAAAAACTTTATGCTTCATCCTAAGGCCCAGGACTACTGAAAACATTGAGCTGGTAAAATCCCATCAATAAAATGACACAGTTATTTCAGAAAATGGCCATTTAAAGGAAATGAAAATGTTTCTCTTACATCTATTTAAAATATATTTACCTAAAGGAAATAACCAGACAGAAAAGCCAAGTTAATGAATAGAACAAGATGGCCAATAACTAGCAGTTAATGATTCAGGTAAGAAGAATCTGACTCACTTGATTCTATTAGGTAGTCAGAATAGGGAAAAGGAGTCCAGAATGGAAATAACACTCCTCGCTGGCCCAATTTACATAAGACAGGCCCAGGGACAGAAAAACAAATAAACAGAGGAGACAAAGCTCTCTCTCTCCCCCCAACGCTGGGGCGCCCTTCTCTACGCGTCTTTGGATCGATGTGCCCTCACGCCTTGAAGATGGATTTTCCTGCTATCTTCTAAGTAAAATAGAGCTGTAACACTGAGCCGTAACACTGACTTGTCTAAGAGCTATATAACACAGTCTGTCCAAGACCCGAGGGCTGTGACACGCCGAGGGGGCTTTAATGTCCGTCACTCCAAGTCTTTGTTGTGACGAGACAAAAACCAAGGAACATACACTCACCTGATGATTCCATAAGCAAAGTCTTACAGACCCTGAGCTCAATCACTAATTTAAGGTAAATCTTAAAGTGTCAAGTCAGGAATAATTTTTTCATATTCTGTTCCTTCCCCATTTCCTATCTAGATCCCACAGTTCTTGGTCAATTAGAAATCTCTTCTTAGGACTTCTCTGGCGGTCCAGTGGTTAAGACCCCACGCTTCAAAGCAGGGGGGTTGAATCCCTGGTCAGGGAACTAAGATCCCACATATTGTGTGGCCAAAATAACAAAATAGAAACTAAAAATAATAAGAAACCTCTTCCTCAGGTCTGTAAGGGAGTCAGATATAAACCATGAATAATTTCTAGCCAGACAGAACCATTAAGGCTCCTCCACGGAGAAAGGGGAGCCTGAACTCTAAGATTCACATTCAATCTTCAGCATTAGTGCTTCCCAGACCTCAGCGGCTATACAAACCACCTACAGGTGTTGCTAAAATGTGGATAATGGTCCAGGAAGTCCGGGATGGGGCCCGGGATTCTGTGGTACAAGCTCTCAGGTGACGCCACACTGCTGGCCCGGAGACCACATTTCCAGTATCAGAGATGGACATTATCAATCTAAGAGTCCCTACGTTGTTTGTAAGCCCAGAGAATCCCTAACAGCTCACCCCACCCCACGCCATTCCCAGGCAAGGACATGATAGAGTTGACCACCTAATATTCACAAACAGAGCAAGCACCATCCTGCTCGCCATGGAAAGCACCTAGATTCAAGCATAAAATCCACTGAGTGAGTTCAGCACGGTTACTCATTCTGAGGCTTTCATCTGCAACAAGGCAAGAACAGAGAAGTCTAAGTACAAAGACGTGATGATTCTGGATCTCTTCAATAGTGACTATAACCTCCCGGTGAAACACTGTCTCCTACACTCAACAAGGAAAAGGATCTGAGCCTCTCTTCCTACAGAGAGCAGAGATCCACAGTAGGTAGTGTGGGGAAATATGAATTCCTCAGCCTTGAGGAGGTCACGGTACCAACACTAACTCTCCACACTCTGAAAACCACTGCAAAGCAAGACAGGGACCAGTGGTGTCATCCATCTACACACCCAGAGATACAACTGAGACCTCCCTCTCATGCAAACCACTAACATTCTGGGTATCGCTTAAGGTAGTTTCTTGTTTCTTTTTTCCCTGGTGGCTCAGAGGTTAAAGCGTCTGCCTCCAATGTGGGAGACCCGGGTTCAATCCCTGGGTCAGGAAGATCCCTTGGAGAAGGAAATGGCAATCCACTCCAGCATTCTTGCCTGGAGAATCCCATGGACGGAGAAGGTTACAGTCCACAGGGTCGCAAAGAGTCGGACACGACTGAGCAACTTCACCTCACCTTACAGACGAGTCAACTGGTAGTCAGAGCAGGCAAATTATTTGCCCACAACTAGAGAGGGCAGGGCGAGGTTTCAAACCCAGTCCTTTCCCACGATGTGTCTCTACTTGTGTTAAGCCCTCCACCTGGATTCCTCTGCCACACCCAGACACACACACACACACACACACACACACACCCGCCATCTGACCAAACTGTTCCCAACACCAGGGTCAGTCACCTCCTTAATGCCCCATAACCACAGACACGTCAGCTCAGGTGTAAAGCTTCCTCTGCCCTTCCTGGTGGACCTCACTGCATCCCCTTCTCTGTCATCCACACCTCAATCCCAGCACATTTTACTATAGCACATTTATGCTAGCCCTCTTTATTCTAGCTATTTCATGTATTTTCTCTCTATAGGGGAAGAAAATGATAAGCTCCTGAGAGCAAGAACCTTGACAAATTTGTNTCTTCCTACAGAGAGCAGAGATCCACAGTAGGTAGTGTGGGGAAATATGAATTCCTCAGCCTTGAGGAGGTCACGGTACCAACACTAACTCTCCACACTCTGAAAACCACTGCAAAGCAAGACAGGGACCAGTGGTGTCATCCATCTACACACCCAGAGATACAACTGAGACCTCCCTCTCATGCAAACCACTAACATTCTGGGTATCGCTTAAGGTAGTTTCTTGTTTCTTTTTTCCCTGGTGGCTCAGAGGTTAAAGCGTCTGCCTCCAATGTGGGAGACCCGGGTTCAATCCCTGGGTCAGGAAGATCCCTTGGAGAAGGAAATGGCAATCCACTCCAGCATTCTTGCCTGGAGAATCCCATGGACGGAGAAGGTTACAGTCCACAGGGTCGCAAAGAGTCGGACACGACTGAGCAACTTCACCTCACCTTACAGACGAGTCAACTGGTAGTCAGAGCAGGCAAATTATTTGCCCACAACTAGAGAGGGCAGGGCGAGGTTTCAAACCCAGTCCTTTCCCACGATGTGTCTCTACTTGTGTTAAGCCCTCCACCTGGATTCCTCTGCCACACCCAGACACACACACACACACACACACACACACACCCGCCATCTGACCAAACTGTTCCCAACACCAGGGTCAGTCACCTCCTTAATGCCCCATAACCACAGACACGTCAGCTCAGGTGTAAAGCTTCCTCTGCCCTTCCTGGTGGACCTCACTGCATCCCCTTCTCTGTCATCCACACCTCAATCCCAGCACATTTTACTATAGCACATTTATGCTAGCCCTCTTTATTCTAGCTATTTCATGTATTTTCTCTCTATAGGGGAAGAAAATGATAAGCTCCTGAGAGCAAGAACCTTGACAAATTTGTATCATGAATGCCCAACACTCAATGAGTCTTCGCAATGGTGGGGGTGTGAAATCACGGGACCTAAGTTCTCATCACATTTCTCCCCCTCTGTAGACTTGAATGAGTCATGTTTAAATTACCTGGCCCTTAGCCTTCCTGTGTGTAAAATGAAGGGCAGAACAAGCAGACGCCTCAGATGGCTTTCAGAGAGTGGAAAAAGCAACTATTTTCCAGGGGTTGATTCCCCCTCACACGCCATGGGGCCAATCCAGACCTCCAACTCCCACATCCACACTGCCAGCCTACCCTGCTCCAGAAAGTTCCCACTCGTCCAGCCTCTTCTCCAGATTGGGAAGAAACTACTACAGCACACAGACGGACTATGCTGTAGGCAGAATCATACTGCATAATGTAAGAAAAGGAAAATATACTTGAAGAGGTTAAATATCATGTCCAAGGTCCCATAGCTAATATATGACAGAGCCCGACTTTAAAGACCCAGGTCCTCAGGCTGCAAAACCTGTGTTTCATGTGGTCAAATAAATATAACGTAAAGTTTAACACCTTAACCATTTTTAAGTGTATAGTGTAGTGGCCTTAAGAACATTCGCATTACTACACAACCGTCACCACCATCCATCTTCAGAACACTTTTTGCCTTGAAAACTGGAACTCTGTACCCATTAAATAGTAACTCCCCATTCCTCCTTACCCCGGCTCCTGACCACACTCTGCTACTTTCTGCCTGTATGGATCTGACTACCGTAGGCACCTCATATAAGTAGAATCATACTATATTTGACCTTTGTGTCTGGCTTGTTCCACGTGCATAATGTCCTCAAGGTTCATCCACATTGTAGCTTACTGCAGAACTCCCCTCCCTTCCAAGGCTGAGTAATTCTCCACCGTGGAGTGGGCACACCACATCTTATTTATCCATTCACCTGTCGATGGACAGTTGGGTTGCTTCTTCCTCTTGGCTGTTAATGGATAATGAACATGGGTATACTAAATGTTTACTTTTTAATGTTTTGAATTTTCAGTGATTCCCTAATGTTGCCAAGTGACATGTGTACTTGTATCTGGCAGTTTAAATCGCTTTCAAAAGCATCTGGTAGTTCAAGCACAACAAGTTAAAAGAGAAAAATACCTGGCAAATGAAGATCTTACACTGCCAGCTCACCGCTGAGCAAAGTTTTCCTTACTCTGGCCATAAATTCTCATCAGCCTTGAAGCTCACCGGACGACAGCACTCACTCCTGGCCTCTTAGCTGGAGTCCTGCACTGTTATCACAGGGGGACGGCCAAAACTCTCCTTCTGTGTTTTTTCTTGCGTTCCTCAGACCATGCTGAATTAACACTGGCTGAAGATAACACAATCTCATGTCTAACAAGGCCAGGCCACCGGACTCAAATGTTTAAGCACCCGGTGCCAAGGAAAGCCCCAAGGCGCCTACCAAGACACCCCAAGGGAAGCAGAGAAAATCATCCCAGAGATAAATTCAGTTACTCCAAGTCCACCAGTGGCTTTTTAACCCAGACTCTCCCAGGACTTTGCCTGCTTTTCAGTAAATCACTGCTCTTGCCAGTAGCTGAAATTTTAACTCAAATATTAGAAGCTTATTTGCCAGGATTTAATCAAGCTGAAACTCCAACATTTAGGGATTCTGAAAACATTTGAGTTGGGCAGTTTGTTGTTGTTGTTTTAGGGTAAAATTCACATAACAGAATGAACCAGATTAAACTCAACCCAGTGGCATTTATACTCCCAATGTCATGCAACAACCACCCCTATCTAGTTCCAGAACATTTCCATCACCCCAAAAGGAAGCTCTGTGCCCATTAATCAGTTACTCCCATCCCCCTTCTTCTGCAGGCTCTGATAATCACAAATCTGCCTTCTGTCTCTATGGACTTGGCTACACTGGGAATTTCATCTAAATGGAGTTCTACAGTGTGTGACTTGGCTTCTTTCACCTGGCTCAATGTTGCTAACGCTGATCCACGTTGTGATCCGAGTGAGTACACCATTCCTTTCTATGGCTGAATCACATCTCATTGCAGGGAGATACCACACTCTGTTTACTCATTTGTCTATTGCCAATAATGCTGTGAACATGTGTGTACAAATATTGGTTTAAATATCCATTTTCAATTCTTATGGGTATACACCTAGGAGCAGAACTGTTGGGGCATCTCATGATTCTACGTTTAATGTTTCCATGTTTTCCACAGTGTCTACACCAAGTTTGAGAAGGCCAAAAACAAAAGGCTTCCTAAACTGACCCTCTGTCCACAGGGAGTTACGAGGTTCACAGAGAACTTGGGTCTTTCAGCAAGGCCTTTTCCTGCCCTGAGTCTGCCTGCCTCCTAAGACAGACCCTTTAGAGATCTGCCGCTTATAACATGCCAATTTCATCCTGGGGGCAAAAGGCAGCAACGGCTAGAAATAAGGGGGTGAGAATCAGCCTTGGAAAATACCTTATGATACAAAGTGCTCCCTGGAAAGTTCACCCTGTCAGTCTGCAGGACTCTGCATCTGAAGCTTTTTTTTAATTCAGTAATTCTTTCAGTTTGTCCGAACTCCTCTTCCTGTTAAGATCGACACAAAGGCCAACATGGCCATTTGCTTATCGAGGACATCAGCCCTGACTGGCAGATTGACTACTGTCCAAAAATGCAATCAAGAACTGGGAGGACTCGACAGAGATCTCCCAGGTGCAGCCAGTCCTGGCTCAGTGTCTACAAGAGGAGGCTGCAGGGCCTTAGAATTGCCAGACTCAATTCCTCAGGGTTAGGGAAACACTGGCAGCCTAGCTAAAACCTTCAACTACTTCCGCTGACTCAACAGAGTTACATCTGACATGGATTTCTCCACTCTTTGGGGTCTTGAAGGGAGCATGGCTGGAGAGGCTCACAGAGTTAACTGAGGGGGTCAACATCACTAATGGGGAGATAGTGGACTTCAACATCCCTCTGAGTAAAGAACACCAAGAACATGAGGGAAAGTAACTATAACGGATGGCCTCAGAGGAAGGCTGCCTGTTTCCAGCAGGTACTATAGTCACCTCGAGTTTGTGTCTATCAAAATGCAGGGAAAGGGACCTTTTTCTCCAAGTGGAAGAAACTTGGAAATTTCACAACAGAGACTGCAAGTGGTACCTAACCTTTTTTGACACAAGGGACTTGTTTGGTGGAAGAAAATTTTTCCATGGGAAGTGGGAGATGGTTTCAGGCTTATCCAAGCTCACACGTTTATAGTGCACCCTATTTCTAATCTAATGTCCCTGCTGATCTGACAAAAGGTACTGGTCCTCAGCCGGGAGGTTGGAGATCCCTAGTATAGTCCACAAGCTGAAAATATTTACCATCTATCCCTTTATGAAAGCTTGCTAGCCCTTGTTTCAGTGTGATTATTTTGACAGAAATAAGCAGGATGGATTTGGAGTGGAAGTGAAAGTCGCTCAGTCATGTCCAACTCTTTTGCGACACCATGGAATATGGGGTCATTACCTCGAGTTTGTCTATCACAACGCAGGGAAAGTAACCTTTTTCTCCAAGTGGTTGAGAGAGCCAGTGATGAGCTGTGTGTGGCAGAGACCAGACTGTGCTTACGTTCAGGAGACCCAGGTTTGAGTTCCAGTTCTCTCAGTTACCCTTATGTGACCTCAGGCTGGTCAGTCCTTCTTTATATGATTAGAATTTTTTTAATTTATTTTACTGAAGTATAATTGGTTTACAATGGTTTACATTACAATTGGTTTACAACGGTTTATAAATTGGTTTTCAATTGGTTTACAACACTGAATTAATTTCTGCTGTATAGCAAAGTGACTCAGTTATACATATATATACATTCTTTTTCACATTCTTTTCCTTTATAGTTTATGATAGGATATTGAAGATAGTTCCCTGTGCTATACAGCAGGACCTGTGCCATACAGGGGCCTTAGATTAGAAATAGGGTGCATGATAAACATGTGAGCTTGAATCATCCCGAAACCATCCCCTACTTCCCAGTCCACGGAAACATTGTCTTCCACAAAACAAGTCCCTAGTGTCAAAAAGGTTAGGTACCACTCGCAGTCTCTGTGGCAACTACTCAACTGTGACAGCGTAGTCCAAAGGCTGCCACGTGGAAGGCATATACAAATGGGAAGAGCTGTGCTCCAACAAAACCATACCCACAAAAACAAGTGAAGGGCCTGAGACGGTCCAAAGGCTTACCATTTCTCCTAGATCCATCACTTATCTATTAGTGAAAGCAGGTCATCCGGATGGCACTTTTTGTTAACTTACTATCAGCTCTGAGCTCTATAGCTGACGCAGAGGACGGCCATGGGCGCCTCAGCCGCCACCCTCCCATGAGCCTGGGTTATCCAGAGAAAACACATCTTCTCTCTCCCAGTACTCTGCTGGACACACTTCAAAGGCAGGGACTATTCTGTACACATTTAGGCTTGTTCCCCCATCCAATCTCCTCTTTATGTGGTTTAAGACCACCCGCGATCAAGCCAGTCCCCAGCTTAATACTCTTCAGGTTCCCCTCTTAGCACTCCAGAGAAATATTAGCAGGACGCATGCAGCTCCTCCTGGCCCTGCCCACCCCTTCATCATCCTACTCAACCTTTCCCCCCGCTTCCTCAACAAAGCGTCACTGACTACCCAAATATGCTGTGTTCATGGCTGAAACGTCCCACCCTTTGCTCCCTTTCACTTGGAAAAACGTACCCTGAAACATCACGATAATGATGGCCTGTCTGTCCTTCGGGCCTCAGGTCAAGCAAGCTCTCTCCCAGGAAAAGCCTTCCTAATCCATTCACTTATTTTACGGGCTCCTTGGCCTTCATCTATGCTTCCACGATGCACCATGGTTACTCATATCATGGCAACATATCACACTGTGCTTGAATTGTAGGCTACTGAGCTGCCTCTCCAAACTGTGGCCTCCCCCTTATAACAGGGGCTACATGCATATTCAGCACTGTATCCTCCAAGAAGGGCTTCTGCCGGGGGCCAGCATGAGGAACTCTGCCCACGGCAAAGGTCATGAGGAAGGAGGCTTCAGCATACGCAAAGGCGTGATCAAGCCTCAGGAAACCCCCTGTTCCTGAGCATCTACCCCCAAAACCAAAGTCTACCTACTTTATTGTTTCATGCTCTCACCTACACCTCTGACTTTACGAGGGGCTGACCCCCATTACCTCTCTCGGAGAAGGGGTTAACTTACAGCCCAAATCAATAAAAATTCCTGGGNTGAGCATCTACCCCCAAAACCAAAGTCTACCTACTTTATTGTTTCATGCTCTCACCTACACCTCTGACTTTACGAGGGGCTGACCCCCATTACCTCTCTCGGAGAAGGGGTTAACTTACAGCCCAAATCAATAAAAATTCCTGGGCGTGACAAGAGTGTTTCAACTCCTCTGAAGGTTATCTAGCCTGCCTATACAGGTTCGTCCAGCCACATGTGATTGTTTACAGCCTCTCAACCATGAGAGGCACGAGATTTTAGACTTACTAAAGGCAAATTCTTTTGGGAAGTTAGAAATTATTAGTATAGTGGGTTGGTTAGAAA